>WTSP01001827.1:0-137476 GCA_025331215.1 Actenoides lindsayi | reverse complement strand
CGGGCCCCCCCCCAGCAGCCCGGCCCAGCCGGGCAGCGCAACCGCTGCTCTCCTGACTTACCCTGCGCTCCCTGCCCCATTCCGCTTGCGCTCCCGGCTGCGGGTGCAGGAGCTGTAAACTCACAGCTTCTCATTTCGTCGGCTCTTTAGTTTCCTTTAAGAAGTGAAAAGGGAGAAGAGGTGTTTCATACGGGCTGTTGACTCTCCCTGTACTTAAAAATATATTACTTAATACTTGTATATTCAGTTTAATTACTCATTGTTTCTATTACTGAAAGAAGACTTAACGAAGGGGAAAAAAACCAACAGCAATAACATTCATATCTACGGAGCAGCTAACTAACTAGTATACAGAATATTCTGCTTTTCAAACAGAACTAGCCAATGTAAAAAAAAAAAAAAAAAGTAAAAAAAAAAGTTACAAGTAAATTCAACCTGTAAATACTTTTTTTCATTTTACACTGTTGTATTATAAGTGTATATGGTGTTTACTTTTTCAGAACTCTTTCTTACCTGGTAGTTGTCTTGTTTTATGAGTTGTGTTTTTAACTAAGAAGAACCTTTGCTGTCTGTTAGGAAAAACAAAAACAAAATCTTTTTGCAAGTTTTACACGTGGGTTAACTTTCCTCCAGCATTTGCATTTTATTTTTTTTTTGTCCTTATTTTCACTGTAAAGTATTTTATTACCAAAAGGTTGATTTTCTTTCCATCCTGCCCTCTCATCGGTCCATGTGTTTTAGAGAGAAGTTCTTTTGTTGGTTTGGTTGTTGTTTTGGTTTTGTTTCTTTTTTTTTTTTTTTTTTAAATCAAAAGAACTCACAGAAATGACATTTTTTCGATCGAAGAAAAATAAATCTTTACATTTATAATAGCCAATAGCATTTCAGCACATTTTTGTTATCCTGGTCTCTCCTATGCTGCTGCTAATGACAATATTATGACTTACTCTACTATTCTAGAACTATTTTTATGTAAGTAATGTATGCTTTCTTGTTTATAAATGCCTGATTTAAAAAAAAATAAGAAAAAAGCTTGGCATATTTATCTATTTCGCTGTGTACCTTGATAGTCCTTTTCCACCCCCTTTTCCACGTCCCCTCCCCTCGAAGCAGATAATATTGTAAAATAAAGGACTTTATGAGATTATGTATGAAAATAGCTATGCTTATATACCACAGTGACTGAATGTACAGTGTATAGACGCATTACCTAAAATAAAATGTTTGTCGAGAAAAAAAATCCACAGCACTGGGATGTTTTGTGAGTCTTTGGTGGTCGCAGCAGCGGACCCGCAAACGTCAAGAGGCGGCCCCTGGAGGGTGCCTGGAAGGTGCTGGGCACCTCTGTTTGGAACGTCAGGAATTCCTCAGCTGAAGCCTTGCAGAAAGGCGGGGACACCCGTCCCCCAGGGCTGCTGCCAGCGCCGGGCAGCAGCTCCCCAGGTTGCGCCCGCGCGGAGCTACAGCTGTAACAGCGGTGACAGCTACAAACACCACCGCGCTCCAGTCCCGAGCTCGTGGCGCTTGTCCACGTGTCCATCCCCTGACAGACAGACGGACACCACCCACCCCAACCTGCTAGTAACACCAAACCCCATTTTGCCTGTAGGCGGAAGCTGCATTAAAGTCTCTTAGATGCTGAAGGGAAGCTCAGCTTTCCCTCCCCGTTTTCTCTGTTCTGGAATAACAAACCCCAAGCCAATCCCAACCCCAGCCCCTGCCTGCTCACCAGGGAACAGCAGAGGCTGAGAGCTGAAGCTGATGCTGGTTCCCAGACAGCCCAGTAAGGAGCCCCTCGGCAGCACCACTGAACCACGGCAGCGTTTTCAGTACCGCAAGGAGAGCGGTGCTGAGTTGGAACCGATGCATCCACTTCTAACAACAGGAATTCAAACAACAAAGTGGAATTTCTATTGACTAGTGAGACTTGTAAGCACATAAAAGTTTGTACCAGGTCAAACAAAAGAAATACAGGAGTGGGGGGGGGGTGTGGAACCAAACCACAACAAAAACCAGAGGATGGAAACATATGTTTAAGTAATTCATGGGTTTCTGAGAAATGGCTGCAGAATTTCCACAGCTCTGGTACATTTCTTAGCATGCCCTTGTAAAACAGTGGAAAAGCCAGAGAATGATCAAACAGCTTAAAAAAAATTAATCATCTCTACTTCACATTTCTGCCTCCTTGCAGCCCCCAGCTTTCGAAGGGGTTGGGTTCTCTCCTGGTTTAGCACCTGGGGATGAAATGGGCAGAGCTGGGCTGAGCTGTGGCAGGTGAAATGGCCTGTCACCCTACAGAGCTCCAGCTGTAGTCCCAACACACCCCAACATGTCACCTGGCTCCTGGTGAAGTGGGCTGTGCTGACATGAGCCCAAACTGGCTGCTGGAAAGCAGAAATAAAAATCAAATTTCCTGAGGCCTGAAGTAAAAAGGCTCCATGTCACAGTCGTTAGCTGATTTATTTGGCCACCAAGGGAAAAAAACCCACCAAAAACTGACCCAAAACCCAAAGAAAACCCACACGCCCGCTCTTAGAGCTGCTCCTGACCACAGGACACACAGAGGAAAGCCCTACACTCGTATGGAGCGCAACTGAAAGAAAGAACCGGCTGAAAACTGGCACAACTGGGCTCGAAGCAGAGCTCGGCCGTTTCCATTTCACCACGGGCAGCACCCCCTGATTTACACCAGATGGAGCGACAGGAAAACCTCACCCGAAGGCTGCAGCAGAGAGGGGTCTGGGAGGGATTTTCGGCAGAAACCCTGCGAGCCCGTGGCATCCGAACCACGCTTTTTACGCACTCCCACGTTCGCTTGCTGAAGAGCCATTAAAGAAATAGGTCTTGGCACCTCTGCAAGGAAGGGATAAAACTTGCAGAAGGTGATAGGAGCCAGGGAAGCAGTAAAAACCCAGGAGTGTCAGAGTTAATGATGATATGTGAGTAATCCAGTTATAAAGGCCCTGTCAGTAGGAAGAGAGCACAAATATAATAAAACACAGCTGCGTGACGTACGCTCCGCTGGAATTTTTATTAGATGGCTTATGTGCACTTTACGTGTACCTGACTGCAATGCAAATTCCCACACACTTCAGTTGGGAGAGGAAAAAAAGTTTCCAGAGCGCTCCGCACCGAACTGATTTAGCCGAATTGCTCCGTGCAGGATCCACAGGTTTTCTGGCTCATCTTTCTCAGTTTACTTTTGTATTTGTTTTCTGCTGAGTCAGCTCCTTAATCTGGAACCTTGAGAATTTCATGCTTTTAAGTACCTCCCCAGAGTCTGTTCTGGCCCAGCTGTCCTTGTCTCTGGCTCTGCTACCACTTACCCCAGTGACTACTTTGTGCATCCCATGTGTATGAACTGTAAGAGAAAACCCCACAGGACAAGAAGAAACCTGTGTCTGTGAAAGGAAAATGAGGGTTTACTGCTTAAAGGAGGTCAGATTTGTTCCAAAATCTGCTTATTTCTGTAAACACCATAAAGACTGATCTTGAGTGGTCACCATCTCGGGAAGAAAGCTTCCCAGCAGGAATTCATACACCCAGTTCACCTGCGTGACGCTTTGAGTCGATGAAAGCAGAGCGGCCGCGCTCGCTGGCAGCAGGACGTGGCTCCCAGACCGGAACACCAGAGCTACTGCACCGCGCACCGACAGAGCTGCCGGCCCACAGACACAACTGATCTGACCAGAGCAGAAGGGTTCTTTGTAGCATTCCAAGGGACAATCTCCCTGCTGCTGGGTACATGGACCTACGTTCGTATTTGTTCTTACGCCAAGCAGGAAGCACCTACCAGCCCTCACCGTGGCCGTCCCGGTGGCCTTTGCAATGACACCTGCAGGCCCGGCAAGGGAGAGGGTGGGTTTACCCATGGCAATATGCCACAGCCAGACACCAGGCTCACAGCAGGCACTGGTGCTGCTGGGTTACAGGTTCTGTACCTCGTTCAGTTCTGAGCTCCTTCTGCACACCCGTCAGTGGGTGCCCGAGAAGCGGCCGGCGAGCGGAAGCGAGGCCTAGCTCCCCCACCCGCCCCGCCCCTGAACCAGGCCCTTCCAGGTCTGCCTCCCCCGGGGGGTATCGCAAGGTTCCACGCCCCCTAATTCAATTTGGCAGATCCCGCTGGTGAAAGGCATTGATTTCTCCCCTCGCTCCCCCTTCTCGTCCATCAATTTTCCCAGATAAGAAGCCTGTGGCTCAGACCCTGCTGGTGACGGATGCCTTGTAATTGCTTTGAATGGATTATCACCAGACATCTAGCAGGCACTGACAGGGCTACGGCTGTAATCAGAAACAGTCTCGCCCAGGAGAAGGACTGGGAGGAAGACACAGCTGGCTCTGGTGCCTCTGCCGTGGCTCTGCTCCTACAGCCAGCCTAACTTTATCTATTTTTCATGCAGTAATATCTAGGACAGCTAACTGAAACCAGGGCCCGCATGGGCCAAGCGCCAGTCAGTCGCTGAGAACCCACCTCTGCTCCTGACAATGCCCAGTACAGCCCAGGCTGCAGAAGGACCCTCCTTCCACGCTGCTGAAATCCTGCACTGGGCTACAGCACCACCCGCTTCGATGGGTGCCCACCCACTGCAACGGGCAACGTTACCAAAAACTTCATCCACCAAAGAATACACCCTGTGCTCTGGGAATTAGGGGCCGAAAGACGTTACGTAAGACACTTCTCACCTCAGCTTACTGCTGCTTTTCTCACTCTGCCTCCACTACACTGTCAGTAGTTGATTCGCACGATCACGGTGACGTTCTAACGTGATACCTGGGATTCAGTCTGCATGGCTGCGAGGAGAAAAAAAAACAGGAAGAAATAAGTGTGAGACAGACTGCTACATAGGGAAAAAATGAAGCAAGTCATCTACTGTATTTTATATTAATTTTGTACAATTATGTGTAGCTGCCCAATACCAAAGTAAATCCATGTCCACGATGATTAATGAAAATTTGATCAACGTCCATGAAGTTTTTTTCCCCGCGAAGTTTCACTCGGGGTGACGTTAGGAAGGAGCCTCAAACCGTGTACCTGACTGTCAGAAAATTAAACACCCACGGTACCTGCACTACAAACAGAAACACGGTGTTCTCAGAGAGACAGGACTCTGGACACTTCAACCCCCTTCATTTTCTTGCTCTAATTTTTCAGTGCCTGTGCCAGGCTCTCAGCCCTGGATTGAATCCAGTCGCTCAGGCAGCATCCTGGCTTGGCCGGTCTCTGCCGGACATCGGCACGGGCAGCGGGACCCCGCCAGGGAAGGTTTCGTGTCCGCTGTGAACACGACAAGCTTCACACTTCTGATCTTTAATTCTAACCCAAACCCGGTTCTGCTTTGAAACAAGTTTCATCTAACACTCTGTTCCAGCTCAAAGTTCCTGCTGCTATCTTTGCAAACAACATGAAGTCTTTCTTGGAGCAAATGAAGAGTTGCTGTCGGTTTGGTGCCCGGACCACCAGGGAGAACCCTTCCCTGCCTGCTCCAGTCCTGCCTGTCTGACCAAACTCTGGTGGGCCTCATTTTAAGTGATGCACATTTCCCAGAACTCCAGTGAGTGACCCCTTGGAGCGTTTCACACGGGGTTATCCCATCTGCAGAAGCTGACTAACACAAAGAGGGAGCTTTTTTAAAAACCACATGACACAACAAACAATATGAAAATCCTTCCCAATTTCTGCACCTTGAAAAGCAGACTGAAGGGAGGGGAAGAGGGGACAGTGGATTTGCTGCCACACGTGTACAAACTGACTGCAGGGCCTGTGCAGCTGGGAGATAATGTGCTTTGCAGGTCACCGGCTCTTAAGCGCTGCGTTATCTCTGTGTAACATACACCTTGTTGTGTCTTACTGCTTAATTACAGCTGATACGCAGACCATAATATTGCTTATCATTAGCGAGAGGATGACAATTACAATATAAGATTAAACTGTTTTCTTTTTTTCTTCGGCCAAGTCCGTATGACACTTCCCCAGCCCAAGAAAAGATTTGCATGTGCAGAACAAATCCGCACCCTAATTGGTGCTGTGCCCCTCGTGATGCCGGGTAATGGAGAAGCACGCGTTGCCCGACGGACAGCAGCAGCAGCACTCCACGCTGCGTCGAGCCGCTGCCTGAACTCGCAGGGTCAGCCACGCGCCTGAACCATCCCCAGACAGCGCCGAAGGCGATGAGACCCTGGGACCTTCAGCCTGGTGACTCAACCTGCAGCAAGCCCTGTCCTTCCCTGCGGCCATCGCTTCTCAACTCACCTTCCACTCGCCAGCTTCACCCTCTCCCCGTTTCCTCGGAGGGCCTGGCAGTGCTCTGGGTGGCATCTGTCACACAAGCAGAGGAGCAGCTGCACACACCCCCTCCCCCTACTATTCTCTCGCATTATGATGCGCTGCTGAAATCTGGGACTTAGTTCAGCAGAACACTGAAGTAGATACTTGATTTGAAAACAGTGCTTCACACATCCCAAAGCCTTTGCTTTATCAGGGGTTTTGTTTCAGAAATGGCCACGGTTGACAGAGATCCAAGAGTTGGGAAGCAGTTTGAAAGACTGGACTATTGAAGGATCAGTGAAAAAAGAGTCTGCTCAAGCTGCACTGTCATGAAGCAGCTACACCTCTCTCGAGCAGCAGAGGTGTGTTCTGCACAACCAACCCACTTAGACTGCTTACAAATACTCTGCACTGAAACCCCCAATGGAGGAGAGGAGACTTAGCTACTGATCAGTGGCGATAAAGCTTAAAGCCTGAATGGGAACTGTGTTTCTGTGCCTCTGCTAAGCGTTTATGAGATTGCCCCAGAGCAAAGCCTTTCCCTCCTGAACGTGAATCTGAGAGCATACAGTTGTGATGACTCTTTAGTGTCAGAGGTCAATGGTTTAAATCTCGTGTCCTGTAGTTTGTCAACTCCCATTTATCCTACCCAGGACGGCACAAGGGTACGACACATAAATCTTCCAAAAATGTGTTCTGATCTTTCACCTACAGTAGATTAAAAATATCCCAGAGCAAGAGCTTTTAGCATTTTGTCATAGCAATTTCTCCATCAAATATGATAGATGGCCAGCTACGTGGAAAAAGAATGAACCAGCCCAGAGATCAGATAATGAAAAAGCCTGAATTACACCTCCAAGAAGCAGGAGTTTTACTTGCCATGGAAATCCCCACTGAGCTCAGCGTGTCGCAGCACAGGCTCGCCCAGTAAGGCAGCTCTGCATGGTTTTCATTCAAACCTTGTAACAGTCTGGGGAGCTCAAGCAAGTGTCTTGAGTTCTGTTTGGGATTCTGCAATCTCCCAGCACCATTTTGGGCACAATGCCCACTTTGAGTTTTACTTTAAAAAGTAATTCTTTAAAGACAGGTGTTAATTCTGGCTGTTCCACTTCATCCTAAGAGCTTCGGCCACTCAGGTTTTCTGAAAACCAGCTGCCAAAAAGTTAAAAGCCAGAAAGTGAAAACCCTGAACAAAACACCTCCTGTAATAATCTCGCTGAACTACTCTGCTGTTAAGCTTTGTAACTCTCAGTTCTAAGCGATCTCGCAGCAATGAGATGTGTATCACCATTATCAAAGCATGCAACACCTCTTCACTACCAGTAACAAGAGAATCTTGACAGACAAGAATCCTGACCCACTGCTGCCAGGCACTAGCGGTTTCATCCCAAACAGAAACATCAGACTGAGATTTGTGCACGTTCGTTTTCACTGACCTCATTTCCGACAGCTTTGGCGGTGGGTTCAATACTGATTTTACTTCAGTGTCTGAATTTTGTGCCATCACCACTCTTATGAAGCCCTCCCAAGAAGACTTCTGCTCTTGTTTATCAAACTGGTTTTTAAAGGAGCTAAACTAGTACGAGAATGCCACCAAATGTACTCCACTGTCAGAAGCCCCCGTAGGGAAGATCCCCTCTGCATCACGTACGTTCACTAGCCGGGGGCACTAGGTGAGGAAGTGTTAATAAATCCAAAGGACTTAACTGCCTGAAACTGAATCTGTTATTCTAATGTTATCAGTTGGTTGAATAAAATATATTGTCTACTGCTGTCAACCATGCTTTACTTGTATCTTCAGATCACCACGGCCACGACTGCCAGAGTGGAATAGATGCCTAAGTATTTATTCAGGAAACTAAAGCTTCCAAAGCTGCAGCTGCTTTCACATTTATTCAGAATGATGCACACTTTCCCAGCAGCTTATAAAGACTGGAACATCTGTTTACCAGACACCTTTATGACATTCTACCTCTCTGAGTAGCGTGCTAAGATTTGAAGAGTTATCATGTTAAATCTTGCAGAGGTGCTACATAAACTGCAGTCAAAAAGAAAGCACAGAGCTGCTCGCAACCCTTCCCTCCTTCCTAGTCTCCATGCTCCAAAGACTCAGCAGCACAACCTGGGTATTTATCAAATGTAAACCAACCAGGACAGACAGACAGTAAATAGTCCTGGTATCTCTGCTTGTCAGAGGTTCTACTGTGCGCAGGATGCAGCACAAAACAGCCAGGGGAGCTCGCAGCAGTGACCTGGACTGAGAGACAGAGAAGGTGGCCTGGGGAGGACAGAAGAACAGATCAAACCGAACCCAACAATGCTTTGTATTTCAGAACCCTGGAAATGCTTGAAAAGCTAAGAATTTCCACACTCTCCAACAATTCCGGGCACAACTTCCAAGTTTTCCAGAGAGGCTGCCCTTTTACTTCAGGCTGAACCGAGATCCCATTTGGTTGGAACAGAACTAGACACAATCTTCTGTATTCCACACGGGGAGAGGGAAACAGAAACCCCACTGGGGAAGCCAGCACCCGTAGCACACAGCTATGGAGCGCAGCTCTTACTCACGCGAGTCATCAAGAGTGTTTCTGTTCAGAATCCTGTGAGATTAAATGCAAAACCGGAGTCTCGCCTATGAATCAGACATGAGTAAAAGACCACAGAATTTTACCCGTTACTTTAAAGTGCCTTCACTTTTTCAAAACACATCATTCTTGTGATCAGACTTTACCTTTGGCCCTGGAAGCGGAGCCTGTCTGCTCTGTCTGCCACCACCACAGCTCTAACAACCTGCAACATCAGAAATGTCCGTGCTACACCTTGCTCTCGTAAATTCACACACTGCCTGATGGATTAGGGCAGAAAATATGAAGAAAAATATATTTAGGGTTTGGACTAGATGATCTTTAAAGGTCCCTTCTGACCCAAACCATTCCCTGATTCTACGGCACTTGTAGCATTTGTGTTTGGTTTGCCATAGGCTTTTTTCATAAGCCTCAGGGTCATTTGCAGGGCCAAGCTAATGTGGTCTTCACGTGATCGTGTAACATGCTCATCTCCTTGCTGAAGAGAAGAGACCCCATGTCATTTTTATGCTTATGTTTTATTTATGTTATTTTAGCCCCATGAGTGGGGCCTGTGGAAGGAAGAAAAAGAGCCCATGAAAAACAAACACAAATGCCAGGGCACTTGGGTTAATTCCGATTTAACTGAACCCTGCAGTACCCTCAGGGCTTTGGGTTTTGGAGGGGTGGGGCAAGGGGGGGGCTAGGGTCTGCCAGTCCCAGATAATACCAGTGCAGATTTCTGACTATTTGATACTGCAGTGTTTTCTGGCTAATGCAGGCACGTAAGAAACTGTCTGTCATACAGAAAGCTGCAATTTCACATCCTGCAGCAGTGAGAGAGAACACATAAAAAAAAGGTACAGCTGCTAAACTTCACACCAGAAGCCTATCCAAATGGAGGAGGGTGACTCAAGCCAGACACAAAAGCACCAATAAATGAAAGATGAATGAGAAAATAAAAGAAAGCGTGTTTATCACAATTGTACTGAAAGACATTGGTGATTTTTATTACTCATATTCTGTTGATGATTTACATTTAGGTGGAATGTGGAGGATTGAATTGAGTAGAGCCAGCCCCAAATGATCTGTGACACGGATAGGCATGTCAAACAAAGCAGCTGGAGAAAGAACCAACTCTTCCAACACGGCACAAGTCAGCAATGGGCTGTCCTCCCAGAGCCATGCGGTGCCTTCCAGCCCTGCACCAAGCAGCATTCGCCCTTCCCCTGCCATGGCAGTACCTGCTCAGCTGTATTCCCAACAGAAATCCCGTAGGCACCAGAGACCAAAGAGCTCTGACAAATTCTAGCTCCTGTACACTGAACCGTGCAAGTGCTGAGGGAAACCTTTTCTGCCTCTGCTCGCAGAACCGCGCAGGGTCTCGCGTCCCCACCAAGCCATGAGGTCCAGTGGATCCCCCAACACCCTGTCCTCTCCTTCTCGGCCCCTGCGCTCAGACACACGTCACACCAAGTTCCCATTTAGAAGCTGTTTATAAGGAGGCAATAAACTATTCACAGATGTTATAAACATTTTACAGGTTGGGGCACAGCACAGGCCGGGGTTAACAATTATTTCCTAAAGCAGCTATTCATCATTTACCAAATGTGCACGAACTGAAACTCAGCATAGTTCAGCAGCATGGACAATGCTGTTCCCGTGTCTGCCACACTGGAGGTCGGTCCAAGATCTCTGCAGTTCAGGGACTACCCACACCTCTCGGGTTAGGAGCAGCCAAGATTGCCAAGGAGCTGAGACAGGCTCACACCTACCACGGGCTGGATTCACAGAACTACAGCTGACACCGGGAAGTTATCGAAGACTCCTTATCAAAAGAACCAAAACGTTGCTTCTTCAAGAACATACCCAATTTCTCAGGCCTGATTTTTCATTATCTGCTGGTTTGGGTGATCCAAGCAATCAGATGCTAGCCACTCATCTGTCCGGGTACAAATGGTGGCACTGAAGTCCATGAGAGAAAGGCAGGGATATGCAAGTCCCCGCAATTTTCAGCATCCTGTTATGATTGGTGCTTTTCTGGAACACCTGGGAGCATTTCCTGCCCACTCGGGAAGGATACAAAGGAACAGCTTCATTTCTGTGGCACTTTTAGTGGGATGAGTGAGGAAGTTTTAAGTGAACTCAAACTGCTGAATGTCCTGGTATTTTCAGACACCTGAAGTGCTTCTCTGTGCCCAGAACACCTTTTAAAGCCAGGGTACAGAACCAGGTACCTGGATCACTTTCTAGGCAATGCTATTGAGCTGTCTGAGACACGTGTTCCACACAGCCAGGAAGCAAGGTAATCTATCCAGGGAAATTTATCTTGAAAAAAAATACTCTTCCCTTTTCACCCAAGACCTGGTTTTATCTCTCGCAGGCAGCTGAAATTCTGGGGAGCCAAAGCCCTAACCCATCTGGCAGAAATCACCAAGACATGTTTCTGACTCGCTGTCACAGGTCGTGACCCACAACCATCGCCAATGGTCCAGGACCTTTTTTTTTTCTCTTCCCCAAAGCAAATTCCACTACAAATTGGAAAAATCCTGCAGTGAAATCTTCCCCTCATGGGGCTGAGTGTCTGTCACCTCTGTAAGGACACGGGTCGGAAGAACTCCACAGTTGTTGGTTAGCTGTCAGTGACTACAGCAATACTGAGCAGCTCAGGTTGGAAGGCAAGAGCACAGGGGACCTACTATTCCTGCCACGAAATTCCTGCCTCGACTGCTAACTGCACGGCCGGGGTAGCGGTGAGCAGAGGCATCACCTCTGGGTTCCTGTCACCTTCTGCAATATAACACGTCTCTCTACTTTAAAAGCAACATTACTTTGTCCTGGCAACAACCTGCCCACTGACTGGGTCTTGCTGTGCACTTTTTCCCCTCGGTGTGAATCCCAATCACGTGCACTCACGCCACATTTCAGTTACGTAAGTCACCCCCTTGCATTGAATCTGACGTAATTAAGAGTTTACAATACAGTGCATCTGCACAACAGCACTTTCTTCAGCGCAGGATTCTCCTCTGCCAACATTTTTCATGCTTCAGAACTACTTGTGTCCTACTGGGAAAACTGGTACTTCCTCTTCTGCCACCACCACCCGCAATAGGTGCGTACGCTTCACACTGAACTGGGAAACACCAGAACCTATTTCCATCTCAACAACTACATCCTTTCTGCTCCTGCACAGATGAATATTTCCATGATAAAACAGCCAATCTCAAGCTCTAACCCCAGGAAATGGTTAAGCATATTTGTAACAAAGCAGAAGAGTAACTATTACTACTACACTTGCTTCAGCGCGTGCTTAACCAGTCCTGAGTGGAGACTGTGTCGACCTACAGGGCAGAGCAGTCTTCACCGTCACCCTGGAGATAGCAGCAGAGCAGCCAGGCTGCACTTGTGCAGTCTGATAAGCACCAATCTGATAAGGGGTTAACCACGCAGGCTGTATACATCAATGAAGACAGTGCAGCACGTGGGTATTACAAGGATACTGCTTATCTAGCTAAGAACAAATGAAAATTCACTCAAAGAACTTGCTGCTTCACAGATAAAAGCCGGGGAGGTCTCGTAGGGTGGACACTAGAAGATGAGGTTATCGGAATGACAGGCAGGCTTCAAAACAACCCCACCTCTTTATTATACTGGCAACGAAGAGATAAAGTCGCAGACCTTCAAAAGATGTAGAGGTGTCTCATTCCAGTTTCAATCAGTAAAGCACTTCTAGGAGTCTTTGAAAATCTGGATCCCAGCGGCACTGATTTTAAAGTGCAATCAAATTTATAACAGACTTTTCAAAAATATTGCCTGTTCCACATTAATTCTTCCTGAGTTGGTGGAACAAATGAATCTGCAAATGCAGGTTATAATGGGAAGAACCGTAAGGGAAGCACGGTACATGTTTCATGCTGTCTCACACAGCAAACAGCTAGAAGGCAGACTGTAATCCTTCCTGGGGTAGTGCCACTGACATAGCTCAGGGAACGGTCCACACGGGTTCAGGGTGTCTCCATACACAGTGAAAATCCAAGCAGGGCTGGTAAAAGGTCCATTAGGAAGAACGATCCCAGACAGCCCAAGAAAAGGGACACTGCCTGGCTGTGCAGCCACGAGTTACTGACCCCTGCCACTGCCACAAGCCACTGCCCCAGCGGCGGCCACGGGGACCCACTGCTTTCAAAGATAACGCTCCGTGGCTCTCTAGGCAACTAGTTCTGAAATAAGAAATAAATAATTTCCTTTCTCAGGCATGCCAGGGCTAAAGGAAATTTGAATTAACTCTTCTTCCTCTATCTTGAAAATGTCTCTAATGAATTCCAAGTGCTACTGAAAGGCCCGCTCTCCTACCTGGAGAAACAGAGCACTGCCTGGTTTCATTTCCCCAACACCCAAGTGCTTACGTTCCCTGCTTTACAGAATTGCAGCTCTGAGCTAGACTCGGTGGTTTCAGTTCTCAGGAGGCTTGTTTCCCACAGCTGCTCTTCAGCCAAGCTGTGAACAAACCTGAAAATTCATTTGAAAAACCCTCTATGGTTTCTCATGCTTTCACAATTACATTATAGCTCTTTCCTCAACATTTACCACCACCCCCTGCAGGGAATTCCCCCAGCACATGGGTAAAATTTACCAGGAAGGATTGTAAACCTTGATAAGCGTTTCATCTCAAACAATGCAAAAACTTGGTTTCGAGTAAGTCTGGGAAATTTTCTTTTACAAGCTCTGTGATTTTGTTATGGAAGTTTGGACTTTTAAAGTTCTGTTCTGTGAGCTGCATTTAGAGCCCACTGAAGCAACTGGAAGGACTCACATCAATCTTCACAGGCTCCAAAGTTTCAAACCACCCATGTCTGTCACCTTGCCCATGACTCAGTAGGAAAGTGCTCTGTGAGCTAAGGCTGAGGACAACAACCCTCTCTCTGACCAGAATCCAAGTTAGTGGCTGGGGTACTGCAATGAAACATCATAGGAGCCACTCTGCCGGGGCTGAAGTTTCCTCCTTCCACCAGATAAGAACAGCCCGTGTAGGTCCCAGTGCAACAGCGTCGGACCCAGCTCTTTACCAATTTTACTTACATTAGTCCTCAAGTGATCACTGAGGTCACAGCATTCGCACATCAGAGTAACAGTCACCACAGAAACCAGTAAACTGGCATCTGCTTGATGTCTTGTTTTAAAGGCTCTGAGAAGCTGCTTGCACCGGGGCAGGAAAGGCTCCAGCACGGGAGCGGTTCTTCCTTTCACGTCTCCATTGCACATTCCGTGTTCCAGCTTCGCTCTATTCCTGGTACAGCGCTTACTCTGAAGGCACCAGATGCTCACGCTCACCAGAATCACTCAGGCCCATTTACCACCACTTCCTTCTTACCGAGTTAAGATTCTACCACCAACAAACATGGAGCCAACCCCAAAACCCCCAGCCCAGAACCCAAAGACAGAAGCGCTCATGTTTAATTCTTATTGACAAATTAAGCAACCTTCCACTTACTCAGATCTTGATCCCCGTCACCTTAGGTATTGTAACTATATGCTATATATACAATATATTATAAATCATCTATTAAACTAGCTATTTATAATCAAGGTAATAAACTCAAGCAATTGTAAAATGAAGAGCCACAGTCACTCAGTTTCTGCTGAACGCATCCATAAAAAGATGCCTGCAATCTACAGATGGAGCCCATGCCTATTTCACAGGTTCATTTTCACAACATACGAGTGCCTGAATTTTGTATTCTCCACTACCCTGCACTTCCTGGCCCCTCAAATAAACACAAGGGTGAACCTCAGACACTTCTTGTGCAGATCGGCTCTCAAAACTTTAGCATTTTAGGGGTGGGAACTTCCTACTAGATATGCACGCAGTTGTAGAAAAGCACACCTTTGATCTTTCTTTATAGTCAGCACGTCCCAAAATAATTAACATTGTGCAAAAGTTTCCTCCATAGGCACACACACTGCTGCATAAAGTTCATGCCTGTGAACATCGTTTTCAACCACTGTAAGTATTTCTGCCTGATCAAAGGACGTTCCTGAACACAGCATCGGCTGCGATGACACCCGCTGGAGCATCATTTAAAATAAACACTGCAAACAACCTCCTGAAATACGTTCAGTGGCACTGCCACATTCTGTGAAAAGGCAAGGTGACATGGAAAGCAAAAAGGGGGGAGGGTCTAGCCAGATTTTATCTCTGTGTAACAGATACTTACACTGGTAAACGTGCGTAGGAACGTTCCCAAACATCAAGGGCAGCTGACAGAGAACTGCTCGCACCTCTATCACAAATCTCTGAGGCTCTGAAACAGGGTGTTTGCATCTGAACTGCTTAATGGGAATGGACTCCAACTTCAAACCATACCTGGGAACAGCTCAGAAAAATACTCGCTGTCAGGGGCCAAAACTCTGCCAAGCTACATTCCAGCACTTCAGCAGTACAGTATCATGTTCCACGACTGAGGAACATTCCTGGGAACATTCCCAGGCATCCCTGATTTTACTAGTGTGGACACAGCCTCAGATTTCCAGATGCTTACTAGCATGAAGTTCTGCTAGTTGGACACTATCTTCTGAGCAGAGAACCCGTGCAAAACAAAACAAAAAAAAATAAAGGCTTTACTATGGTGGGAATTAATATTACAGCTAACACCACTGCCTGACAGGGATTCTGGGTCCAGTTGGGAACTAGCCCCATCGAGCACTTGCCAGAAAAGCCATATGCTCATTAGAACCTTATTCTGCACCCTCACTCCACTACTGTCCTGGAATAAGCAATGACCACAGTATTTGAGACAGACAGCTTGTAGACTCAACCCAAACACCACTGGCAGAAGATCTTCCCTTAGGAATTAAAAAGGGATCTCAAAGCACCAACCGGCACCGGCTACGAGAAGCACGCCGAAGCGTCTCTGCTAGTGAAAGCACAAACACAGTGATGCTTCCTGCCCACAAGACTCTGAGGCTTCCCTTTTCCTGCTTTTCACCTTTCACCCCCTTAGTCTCTTTTGATCAGTACAACAAAGGTGTCGTTTTAACACAGAGAGAAACCAATCCTAACTGCTAGCAGCTACGTCTTTGGGTTGCAACTACAAGTTTTGTGCAAACAGCGTAATGCTCAGCGACGTTCAGAAAGGCAAACCATGTGAGGAATCACTAGCAATGGAGAATGGAGAAGAAAGCATTTTTATTCCACTAGGTAAACTGATGAGCATGCCCATGTTCAGATCCAGCGCTGCCCTCCTCTCCTCCACTTTACAAAAAGAAAATAGGACTGGAAAAGGTACAGAAAAGAGAGCAAAGGATAGGTGAAGACACGGAACAATGTCACTGCAGAGAGCAGTTAACAACAACTCCTTGCCACAGCATGTTGCAGATGCTAAAATTCATA
Organism: Actenoides lindsayi; assembly: GCA_025331215.1. Taxonomy (NCBI): domain Eukaryota; kingdom Metazoa; phylum Chordata; class Aves; order Coraciiformes; family Alcedinidae; genus Actenoides; species Actenoides lindsayi. Next base: position 121,257 of record WTSP01001827.1, on the reverse strand, counting down.
AAGCAATTTGACAGAAAAAGAAACATCAATAAACTCTACATTAAAAAAAAAAAAAAAAGCAGCACTTTTGGCTGAAAACCTTGAAAACTGAAGACTGGGAGTCTATACTGGATAGGCATCAACATACGTTTGCTCCATTCTCCTCCTCTTCCCTGGGCCCAAGACACGAGCAGTTCCGAGGCAGGATATTGGGCCAGGCAAATCTTTGCCCTGACGCCGTGTATCTGTTCCGACGTTGATTTAATTTAGCCAGCAGAGAGAGAACAGCGGTGAGGAGCTGCTACCACAGGCTTCCTCCCAGCCCAGCAAGCAGAGCACGTGTCCTGGGTGTGGGGTCTGTAGGTCAGCTCCTGCTACAAGCCCCTGCAGCTCAGCTAGAGCTGTGCTACCAGACACAGCCAACACGCTGGGCTAGGAAGCCCACACAGAGTTTTACATGCTTCCAATAAATTTTATTATGGCCTGCTTAAGGGAGACATCGTTATCGCTCCCTTCGCAGCAGAGAATCAAGGTGGGTTTGGTTCTGCGTTTTTCTTTAACATTCCTGGCATAATTTGGTTAACAAATCCCACATTCAAACCTCATGCAAACCAGCACTATCAGGGAAACGTGTCCAAAAGCATTAATCAGCTCGTGAAACGCTTTCTACGGAGAAAGAGTTTTTAACGGCTTAAAAATCTTAAGAGATATTTGAAACAAGAAAACAGAATTTTCATTTGCTTCCTTTGATTTCTAATTCCTGATGTGCTTGGATGACATTATCAAGAGGGTTTTCCTCCAACTTCAAAAGCCACAGAAACTCTACTTTTTAAACATGAAGTTAAAATAGCCGCATGACACGAATCTAGAGGGGAGCTTGACAAAAACTCCCCAGTATCACAACGTTAAAAAACAAAGAGTTGGGAAAATATCTCAGATTTGAAGAAGACCTACCAGTGGCACTAGATGGACTTAAACAGCTGTACGTATTTCAGCCCAAGAGTTAAAAATTTCTGTCAAAATATTGCAGTGCAAAACTACCATTCTCCACGGCACGCAGCTATTTGTTGTGAAAATGCTATTTTATCAAAACTCTATTTTCCGTTAAACACAGTTTTGACAGAAATTTTTCAACTATCCTTATTCAGTGTTATGCTCTGTAGTTGAAAATGTTAGCAGTTTTTCAGGCTGTCTCTACAACTGCAAAGATTTATAGGGACTCGGCAAAGACGGAAAACAAAAAAACCCCAACTGATTGAAAACTAGCATCTCTGTCCCTTCACGTTACACTCATCCCTGGAAATTATTTTTACTGAAGTTTAGTGGAATGCACGACAGTGACACAGCACAACAATGCTACCTCAGCAATGCTGTTAAAACAGCCTTTCATGAGTTTCTCCCCCATCAATAGGACTGGCAAAGCATCTCCTCTCAGTAGAGCACTGGAGACTTCCATTTTGCCTTGATGACCTAGGGGGTAATTTTCCACCAAGTCAGGTCCTGGTACCACTGGTCAGTGTGTTGATTTTGGGAGGAGTGCTGAAGTAATGAGGCAAAAGGGAAGCTCCAGTGACAACAACTTCACACCACTTATTCCTGGCCTTTGCCTGAGACCAGAAAGGGCCAATTAAGCGGCAGAGGCCTAGAGGACACCCAGAGCCATCCCGTCCTTGGCGCTCCTGCTGCGCTGCGTCCGTCGCGCGGCAATAAAGCGTCGGGCTATCGGCCGGTGTCAAGCAGCGTATCGCCACACAGCAGTCGAGGGCCGTGGTGGTAGCTGCTGTGAACTAGTGAGATGGTAGGGGCAGGGGAGTCCTCCAGTGTTACAGCAACTGGAAACACGGCCTGGATTTTGCTGCCAATAGTAGAGCGCCTATTCCTCATGCCCCTCCTTCCTCATCATCCCCTGCTCAGATGAACTTTGTAGCAAAGGTACCCAAGCCCACGGTCAGTGATTGAGAGACAGACAGTAAGACCTTTTTAACCTGCCAGAATTACTCGCACAGCCCGTTCCAAGGTAGGCATAAGCCAGCAAAAGTAATGCAGAACCCACACACAGAACACCTGGGACCCAGGGAAAAAATAAAGAAAGAAAAAAGAAAACCAAGTCTGAAGGCAGATCTGAAGAAAGGAGCAATAATGTCCCTCTCTGATTAGACTAGAAGATGATGTTGGGGACCAGAAGCCTGTTTCCAGATGGAGAGATGCGTGCACACGCACACACAGACACACAAGGATTTTTTGCTAATTGTCTCTATGGAACCCCTAAATATTCACCAACATCATTATAAATCCTTCCTTCCTGCAAGCCAGCATTCCCCAGTCCGTTCCATCTCTCACTTCCCCCACAAAAATGACAGACTGACTCTAATCTCCCACCTGCATAAATCTCCTACAGACAACCACAAATATTTTAGCTATGCTGATTTATGGAAGCACAAGCAAGACTTAACCAGGAGATATATCCTCCATGCACAATGACTGATGGCTTGCTGCAAATCTTTCCATTTAAAGCACTGTCACTTTTGCAGTTCCACAGAGAGAGAAAGAGAGGAATAAAATAATGTGCAGTAATGCAACTCATGGCAGCTCCTGGAAAAAAAAAGCATTTGTGCTACCCAATTTCTTCTAAGTTTTCCTGCACAAAATCCTTGCTACTAATTGAAGAAATTCTATTTGAAAGAGGAAGTGAAAATAGCTGTGAAAGCCCACAAGCCCTCCTCCCCTCCCCACCTCCTCCAACACTCCCATTTTCTGACTTTAACTGACCATGGCAATCTTGATTCACAGCCAATAAGAAGTTGTCTTTTTAACCAATACTTTGCAGCTGATGCTGCCTGCTTCAGGACCCAGCCATTGAAAGAATGAATGAATGAATATGGGGATTCCCTACTCAGATTTAACTACAGCAGTAAACAAACACAGGCTGTAGCTCCTGATTCCAGAACAGTTAACAGCAAAGCCCTCCTGGAATTCAGTGGAGTAAGCTTTGAAGGCCACTAGGCACTGGCAACTCCTCTTGACCTCAGAGAATACCCATCACAGGCAGGATTAGTCTGACAAGAGCAAGACCAGGACCACTGAGTTTACTCATGGCAGTTAAAACAAAAAAAAAACCCCACAAACTGTGCACAACAAGAGACCTCTCAGCATCTGGTTCAGTGTCTCCATGCTGTGTCAGGGCCCCACAGAGACAAGAGCTTTCAGAAGAGATGGAGTTCATTTAGCTGCTCCGAGACAAGCTGTTTTAAGATTTGTGCTTTGCACAAGGACATCAACAGAGACAAATAATGTCACTGTGGCAACACAGCTTACTCTTCTGCTGAGCATTGACAGTCACAGTTTCAAAGAGCTGGGCTGACACCTGAAGTCACAGAGCAAACAGAGAGGTTTCTGCGTTCTCAGCATCACCGACACCATTTTCCTGGCACTGTTTCCTCCTCTGACCCTTCCTTGCAGTGGTCTAAGTCTTCCCTACTAACCTGGGGACAGCCACAATTTCACCTGTCATCACAAGCATGTCAGGAGCAATGTCTGACTGAACAGCTGTATGGTTCCTGCTCTGCTGCAACCGACCGACGGCAAGGAAAGCCTTACAGCAGGATCACTGGCCCTACTGCACTGGCTCAACTCTGACATTGCAGTGACTTACCAGAAATTTGGCTGGGCACAAGTGTTTTCACAGCCTGGCTCCAAGATGTGAGCTGGAAAAAAGAAAGAGGGATAGTTGGTTAAAAAGAAGAGCAACAGATAGTTTATTTCTTTGGAATGCAGAGCAGCAGAGGCGTGGCTGAAATGCAGCGCGTATTTTAGGGCACGCTACATTGTCTGCATGGCTGATTACACAGAATTCTGGACCCAATTTCCTCTCCAGGCCCTGTGAATAATCACTTCCTTTCTCTAGACCATAACTTCCTCAGTCAGTAAAATGGGGAAAGTTACATGTACCGTCCTTAGAAATGCAGGTAGTGACAAACCTTTATGTGCTGGCTAACTGTTCAATAGCATTAACAGAGGAGACCGGCTGCCAAGTATCTTGGGACATATTGCCTTCCAACTCAGTGACAAAGTCACACAGGTTTGCTTTAGGTTGCTCATCCAACACCGACAAGTGGAACTGGAGAAGGAATACCTGTTCCAACAGGAAACTGCTTTCCCTTACTCCTTTAAGTGCAATGCTACTGAGAGCCCTCCTGCTTTCGGCCTAGCGCGTGCTGCCTGTGTTGTCTGGATCTAAGCTGCTAGTGCTCAGACTGAACGAAGCAGGTGATCCATCGACTCTGCATTCTGGAAGCTAGAATGGTAAAATAAATGAGGGGTCCACAGAATCTTAGCAGTTCATAGACTTGACCTACTTCAAAGGAAACCCAGGAAGGGCAGCGGCAGGTTCATGCCGTGAAGAAATTGTTGCTGCTCCAACCCACCATGCCAGATTGTAGGATGCTGCCGTGAGGTCGCCCGAGCAGATTCACTACAGAATTCAAAGCCACAAAGTGACCTATTTTACCTCTGATAATGAAATAAGATGCTAGGAATCATTTCCAGAGAAGTACCTCGTCACTGACCGCAGTAAAATCTCTGTAGTTAGCACAGCCCTCTCTAGCATTAGCTGCACAAGTTTCAGTTAGAAACTTGCTCAACATACAGCCCAGCTCACTTTTAACCCCTTGCTTGTTTAGACGAGAGGCTTACAAAGCCCGTAGCATCAGAGACAAACCATGCAAGGATAAATGTTATCAGGGTCATTTTCTAAACTCAGACTACCGTAAGTCAAAAGTAACTCCTTAACAAGAACAATTCAACCCAAAACCTAACCCAGGGGTGTGTTTACACAATTAACTAACTGGTGAATGGCTGTCTGAGAAGCTTCTAGAACTTTTGGAAGAAGTTATATTCCCAATTAAAAGCCAGGAAGTTCAAACCCGAAGCAGCAATTTTTGTGACAATTTCTATTATGCTTTAGATTTCATCCTCCTCATCTCGATGACCAACTGCACAACCACAACTGCTTGCAAAAGGCAAGGGGCGTGATGATATAATCTGGAGGCAAAGCCAACCTAGATGAGCTTGGCTGACAAATGAACCCGCACCCTCCAAGAACAAGAACCACGGCCCCGGGAAAGGAAATCCTCTCTCTATTCCGACGTGCTGAACTGAACTAACCACAAACTTTCACCTGCTTGGTTCTGACAGTGGAGATCCCAGGAACACAAAATCCAGAGCCCACCCACCACAGCACTGCCTCAGTTCCCTTTGTTTCCCCCCGGGGCCTGCACGATCTCACTGCGAAAGCATCGGCCCGGGTTCTGCGCGCGGAGCGGCTGCTCACTGCCCGACAGGTTAGCGCATCTTTCTCATGCTGCTGGCTGCACTTCTCCTTGCATCCTGTACGCCTGGGTTTGCCTTTAAAAACAGCATGCATAATGGAGAGGCTGGGACTATTTCTTGTGCAGAGGAGAGGAAAACGTATTTCAACCTGAGCAAGAAAGCTGCCATTCCAAACGCTAAGAGGAAAGGGTCACGTGATAAAAACCGCACACGGTATTTTGCACCCGTAAGAGAACTCTAAGTAAGGGAATCCATAACTTTGCAACCTGGATTTTTAGCCCCTGCCTAGGGCCCAAGGACACTGCTGAGGTGCTCCAGGTGTGGATTCTGCAAGCCAAGAGAGACAGATTTGTTAAGTATCAGCTGCATAGGCGTCTGCCTGCTCCTTTCACCGCAGGCTGCAGAACTGATGTTGTAACAGGCAGACTTCAAACTGCAAAGAATGTTCCATTAAACACGAGGGTCAGATGGTTCTGATCATAACAAAATACACCAGAAAAGCAAACAAATGCACTCAATAAGCCAAGTTTCACCATGAAAGGTAAGAGGGTCTTTTTTTCTTTGCCTGCTATTGCCCCTATTATCCCTAAAAGAATGGTTCCAGAAAATGTGTGGCCTACAGAGCACGTTAACCAGGGGGAAGGGTAAACTCCTCTGGGTGTTGTAATGAATGAAATGATTTTATAACCTCAGCTAGCATAGTTTACTTACAAAAACTTTCATAAGCTTTAGCACTGTCTTTTACTCACTTGAGAATCCTGGACAGCTAAGCCGCTTTCCAGCTATCCAGTCAGGGCAGAGGAACAGTAACATTTCAATCATTAATTTCAAAATCTGTCAGAAAATTAAGAGAAAATTATCATAACTTTTTCTTTTAAAGAAAAAGATGTTCTGACATCTAAAATACTTCTTGACGAGTGGTACTAAGGAAACGTTTGCACTTGGCAAACAGGCTGAACTATGGGTTAGCCCAAAGCCACGGCAGTTCACGGGACTGATGGAAGTACTTCCCAAGACAGTCACAGACAACTGGGAAGGTCTGTTGTAGGTTTTATTTTTGGCTGGGTTAAACGTGATATATGAGATTATCAGATGGATTGCAGAGAGATAAAGTAGCACAGAGCAGAGACAAGATCTGGGCTGTTTAATGAAACACCTCCTGTTAAAAATCCAGCTACACAAAAGGGCTGTATCCTGCAAACCTCTACAGGCCCAAGCAGAGGGCAAACTGTTGTTTGCATTTATTGATGAGTTTGTCCACATACAAACCTGTTCCCATCTTCAGATAAAACCAGTGAGCAGAGGGCATATGACACTAAGACCTGGGCAAAGCAGGGCCCACCTTTCTGTCCTACTACCAAAGGCAGTTGGTGACTCAGCTCAAGAAAGACTGACCTGCCAGACTGACTGGGCACAACTAACTGCCTTGCACCAGGCACACAGCCTAGGCTTAAAAACTATCAAAACCAGATAGTTTGGGAAAGATGGGACAGGCAGAGCCTTGTACTGAAATTCAGAAGTACCCACGCTCAACACAGGACAAGATCCTAAGCCCTGTGATCCACATTTCTGTTACTTACTTGGCTTCAAGATTTTTTTGCAGTATATTGAAAGGTAACATGGACAAGCAGTGTACACAGACTGGAAAAGATGACTCCTGAGCTCAATTTGCAGCTGTGATACCAGCTGTTCCTTTCAGAATTTGACAGGTCTCCCTAATTTCTACATTTGAAGTACGATTTAAACAACAGTTTCAGATGCATTGGGAGAGCAAGAGGAGAACACAGAAGTGAGCTGAGGTTTGTAAAGTGCTTCGAAATCCTTCAGCTGCAGACACTGAAGAAAAGTAAATAAAATATTAGAAAGATTCTGGTGTTCACAAAGCTTTTTCCCATTACAAGTGGGAAATTCACCCATCCAAACGACACACCGCCTCTTGAACCAAATTCCTCTCTGTTAGCAGTGCAATCACAAAGCCTGATGTCCTTAAATCCAGGTTCACAGCTCGTGCATTGTGGTCCCCAGAAAACACAGGTACAGGGCCTGGGAAACAGAGGGTACGTCACCTCAGCTGCGCAGACAGCCAACACAGAACTGCTGCAGCGGGGCAGGAAGTCATACCAAAGATCTCTTTGTGATCTTGGCACCTCCCACACAGGTCCTCATCCCCCCTACTAACGCTGGAAGATCGCAACAGCTCCTGGGCTCGGCCAGGGGGACAAGGAACACAAGGCTTGGGCAAAACGATCACGGATGTAAGCTGCTGCTGCTGCTGTCCATGTAGCAAACTGGGCCATTTTTCTAGCATCTCAGGTTAAGAACAGTCAGGCTATTCTCTGCGTGGCCAAGATAACGACTCCCGCTCACAATGCAGGGCAACCGGACGCATTCTGAATAAAGAATGAAGAGATCTGAAGTCCAGATACATGTTTTCAAAGGTTGGGCCAAGTGACATATGCCTGTCTGGTAATTCCTTCTGCCTTCATCTTCTGAACTGTGTAATAGCGTGTGACTAATATCAGTCCTCCCACTTCTTCAGCCTAGTCATTTCAGCTGATATTTTCAAGTGTACCACACTATGTGCTGACATGCCTCCACCCTCTGCTAGCTTTCCTGTTCTAGAGAGAGACAGAGAGAGAGTGACTCATGCATCTCTCCTACTATTCAAGCCTTTTAAGCAAATTCAAAGGAAAGTTTTAAAGGTGGTCTCTTGATTTGGGAATGCCTGGGCGGGGTTTTCTTTTTCTGTGTATGCTTGTTTTGTTAAATGATATGTAATTTTCCAACCTCTGTGATGCTGAGACATTTTAATAATTCATGAACTTTTCTGACACCGTCAAATTGCAATCTGGAAATGTCAGAGGTACCCACTGGTACAGGCATTTGTGGATGCCTATAGGAAAGGAAACGGAAAAAAAGGATGATGGCAGAATTAGGCTGCTAAATGCCACGTCTGGCTTGTACTCTATTTGACAGCCATAATTAAAAGCTGAGGTGGTGGAAAGAAGGAAGTGAAAAACCTGAAATTGAATGCTTTTTAGACCTGATACCAATGCTAACTGACTTCAGAAGGTGAAGAAAAAGAAATACTGGGATTGTTATTTAACTTCCAGCATATTTATGTCAGATCTAAATGCAAGGTGTTTTATTACCATGCCTGGGCATCTTCAAGAGACAGCCATATGATGATTACAATACCAAAGGTAAATCCCGATGCAAACTGAGCAAAGAAACAATAAAACTGTCTCTAAGTTTCACAAAACTTGAGCTGCTTTGAAGGAGCAGGCTGTATTTCAAAAGCAGATGAAAATCCTCAGCAGGAAACTGCCTGCCTGCAGATCCTGCCTCCAGCTTCACCCAAATGCAGCCGATTCCAACAGTAATGGGATCACACACAGAAAGAGCTGGATCACTATAAGGCAGAGCCTCATCTCTTCTGGCCTTACAGGTCAAACTGACCTCCATCTGGGAGCTGACGTGCAGCCCTTGGATGTGCTATGGTTGTGTGGCCATAAAGAAACAGATGAGCTGTAGAAGTGTAACGCAAATAAAACACTTTAAAAAAAAAAAAAAGGAAAAAACCTCATTCATGTTCAGAATTCTTAAATGGAACAGAACACCACCCTTCAGAGCAGCTACTTAGAATCAATAAGCTAAAGAGAAAATGTTCAGGAGAACTGTATTTTGTTTTTAACTTAGATGCTGAGAGAACAGGGAGAGGAGAAAGTCCTTAGGGACACCGCCAAGAAAACAAGTGAGGTCTATGAAATGCTGTTTTCTCATAGACTTTTTTTTATTCCGGGTCAAATCTTAATCTCAGACATGATCTAGAGAAAAGCATGATAAAGGCATCTTGTTCAATGGCATTTGATGTCCCCAGGAGCACAGCTAGGCTAAGAACACAGATGTTTTCTCCCTCTCTTCAACAAGCTCCTAGGGATTGAGAGGTGTTTTTCTGGAACCTGAACATCTAGGAAAGACCTGAATGAGAAGATAGGGGCAGAGAGGAGTGGTGTTGGATTGCTTGCTTCTAAGATGGAACATGCTCATATGTAGTTAAAATGATAAACTGAGATGGATGTCATGCTTTAGTGATGTGTCAGATAGTACATAAGCAACCTGTTTTAAGGGAAAATACAAGTGGCAAGAGAACTAAGGGGCCACCTCCCACTCTAGACATAAAACCCCACTGCCTGCCTCTGAAACAACCCAAAGGTAGAGATTCTAATCTGCGTAATGCCAGTCAACCTCACCTCTTTGATTCAATCCTTCCTTTTAGGATTAAGAGCTTCCATAAAGTGCCCTGAAGAGAAGAATGTCTCAAAGCAGTGCCCTGAGCTGGGCTCCTGTGTCTCTCTGGCCTGGTGGTGGGGAGAGCGGGAGCAGGCGCAGGGCCACTGGCTCTGCACAGGGCAGTGTGTCGGAGGAGAAGGCCTCTGCTTCCCCGCCAGCTTCCCCTGGCTCTCGGAGAGCTTGTCGCTGCTCTCCCGGAGATTCCCTCCTAGGGAAAGGCGTTTTTAACTGCTCGGCTACTCTCTTTACAGACGGGTTTCCACGCGCAATCTACTTCCAAACGCAGCCGCCATCTTTCCACCTCCTGTCCCCTCACCAGCAGCACCCCGGCAGATAAGAAAGCGTCACACGATTGCCGAGCGGCTCTGCCGGGCACAGGGCTCCGCCAGCACCTCCCCAGTGCGGGGTGCAGGCGGGACGGGCCCTACAGGGGCCTCGCGGCGGCAGCGGGGTCCGGGCCCCGGGCGAGGCAAGGCCGTCGAGCGGCACAGACACGTGCGGACCCCGCTGCTCGGCCCCTGCCCGCGGGCAGATGGAGGCCGACGGGGCTCTCGCGCTCGGCCAGCCCGGCCCCACCAGCTGCCGCAGCCGGGGGACGGAGCGGCGGAGCCCGGGCTGGGGTCCCGCCAAGGCGGGAGGGGAAGGAGGACGGAAGAGCAGGAGGAGCCGGGGCCGCTGCCGCCCGAGCTGCCCCCGCCCGGGGCCCCGCAGAGCGGGGCTCAGTCCGTCTCCCGACGGCAGCGCGGGGCCGGCCCCTTGACGAGCGGCGGCGGCGCCCCCTGGCGGGCGGCGCTCGTGGCGCCCCGGGCCGGCCCTGCCGCGTCCCCCGGCGCTGCGCTGCGGGGCCGCCGGGTCCCGGGCCGAGGTAGCGCCGCGGGGGTGACGTCCCTGCGAGCGGCAGCCGCCGCCTCCCGCCGAGCTGCCTGGAGCGGAGCGGAGCCGCCGCCACGGACCGGGCGAGCTGCTGTCCCCGCCTGGACGCGAGGGCCCGGCGCGGTGGAAGCGGCGATTCCTCCTCCCCGGTGGTTTTTACAGCCGTCGGGTCCAATCTGTGGCTCCCGCCTTGTTAAAACCCCCCGGAGCCCGGCGCAGCCGCTGCTCCATCTTCAGCACCTGCCCGGTTCGGAACCAGACGGGTGCGGGGCAACGCTCAGCCCCGAGAAGCGGGGCCGGTGCTGCCCTCGGAGCGGCACCGGAGCGAAGCTCCCGCCTCACGGCGCCCGCCCTTGGAGCAGAGATCTGGGGAGGGAGGGACGGGGGAACTAAGGCCCTTCCCGAAGCGCTTTCTGAAGCACTAGCACAAACCGCCGCAGCAGGCACGGAGCTGGGGCAGCCCTCGCCCTGCTCACCGCTGCCCAGAGCCGCGGTGCGGTGGCTTCGGGCCGCTGGCCCCGCCGGAGCTGTCGAGCGGGCCCGTCCTTGCCGCTCGCGTTTGCCCAGGCCGAGCGGCCTGTCCCAGCGGGGCCCGGAGCCGACATATGTCAGTGACTCACTCAGGCGCTTGCCAGATCATCAGACCATGAATATCTCTTAAAAAAATAATAAAAAAAGAAATTGCGGCCCAATAGCTGCTTCTGAAGAATAAAGGGACAGCGAAAACCAAACGGCATCAATCCTCCCAGCCAGCCTCCCCTCCTCGCAGGCCAAGCTATTTGTCTGACCTGGGAGGCAGCGTTTTATCACTTCGAGATTGCGAGTTCGAGTGCAAAGTCTAGTCTGAGGGCTGGCTGGATAATTTGTCTCTCGGCTCGGGGAGAAATGATGGAAGTCAATTTGACAGCTGCGAGGCTCCCCAAGGATTCCAGACCCAAAGTGCATAGAGCAGTGACAGACACAGCGGTGCTCTGAATATCAATGAAGCTCTGCCTGGGAATAATGCTGAGGCAATACAAATTGCACATGTTCAGCTGGAAGGTTATCACTATCATTAGAGTTATTAATTATTGCTATTATTACTTCTATTATTAAGACATAAAAGCAGCCAAAAGATCCTCCTGGTCTCACAGAAAACAGATGAGTTCCCAGTCCTGACCCCCATGCTGCCCTCCATTTCATGCAACCATATCCACGTAAGTGGAGCTGCAGAGGGTTAAGAAGATCCTGCACCATAAAAGCAACACAGCTTTTTCTTCTGGCTAGAAAGGGAATGGTGCTTGATCTGAGGTCAGGGAACAGATTGACTCATTTGGACCCAACCTTCCCATGCCTTGTACAGGGTGCTGGGAGTGGAAAACCTCTTGCTTTTTCTCTTCTCAGGGTGCTGGTGGGTGCCCTGTAGATCTACAGATGATTAGACAGGATGCGAGGCCGGGAAGATCACAACCAAAGTGCAAGAACAGAAGTATTCACAGCTCTCCCGGTGTGTGTTCAGACCAACACCACAGATCTCTCGAGCTGGCAGAGCTTCGATACCAAAGGCCAAATTCTGCTCTATCAGATTGGTAAAGTAACAACACACAAGTCCCTGTCGCTTGGTTTCTTGGACGGGTGGCAAGCAAACTGAACATGCTTTTCTGCCACTTGTAAATACAGGTGATCTCCTGTAAAAGCCAATTTAGATTCTTTGCTTATTGTCACTTTTTAGGCTTTCCCGAGAAGCTGGCTCAAATATCTCTAGAAGTTGAAGTCAAATGCAGCATTTGGATGGAGGAAAAAAAAAAAAGAGGGAATGAAAAAAACAACTCCAAGCAAAATGGCTTTTGTGCTCATATTAAAACTATTTTATTTTTTGTGCCATTGGAGAGAAGAGAGGTCAATTAAAGCAATATACTAGAACCTGCTTACATAGCAACTTTTTTTCCCCAAAAAATAGATTTACAAGGGAAAGTAAGCTCAGTGGCAGCACCAGCAATTCAGTCAGAAGCAGCACAATTGTTTGGCTAAAACTATGGCAACTGTGCAGATACTAACATGCAGTCCTGCTTTATTAAATCAAACCTCTAGTGAATCTGTTATCACCATAGTAACACTGTAGTTATTACATGGAAACATGTTGAACTACAGTTGGATATTAGCATCTGGTTAGCATCTGCACAGCTTCTTATTCATAGGACTGAAATTATCATCCAGGCAGAGAAAAACTTAAGTAAAACTATAGCTTGAAGGCCAAATCCTAGTCTCAGGTGCATTATATTTAACATACAGGTCCATGATGCGTGCCCTGTATCTGGATTTATACTTAGGGTCTTGGTGTGGTATTTGGAGGTTAGTTTATGTATCTCCTAGGATGCAAAGGCACACACACTGTGGTTGTTGGGAATAACATCCACGCGAAAGAACTGCGAAACCATACGATAATTGCAGCTGACCCTCTAGCAAGTGCTCTCCAAAGCAGCCCGGGTTTGCAGAGGCTGCCTCGAACATTTCGAAGCTCTGAGCAGTTTCAAACAGAGCTTGTTTTATTCTTATTTATTTTAAGCCACCTGCCACAACATTTTTCCTGTCTTCTTCCTCCCACACAAAGTGTGGCACTTTGTATTCGGGCCAGTGCCATTTTGTGAATAAAGATAGGAAATGTGCAATGTGAGAGAAGCGATAGGTTCAAAGCCCAAAGAGCTATGCACAGTCAGGATGAGAAGTGGCTGAGTTGTATCACTGGAAAGAGATACTCCTGGGTTTAAAAAAATAAAAAATAGATATGAATATATTAAAAAAAAGGAAAAATAATTGGTTTTCTTAATAAAAGGTTGTGATGGGCTTTTTCCCCCCTTTGCCACTAAAGCCCACGTACTTAGACTCCCAGTAGAATCAGAGGATGGAAACTAGTAAATGTTCTTCCAGTTACTAAAACTTTTTTTTTTTTTTAAGGATGTATCATATAGAAAATGTAAGACAGAACAAAGTGCTGCACAGTATTGAAAATATGCCCATCCTTGCCTGGGCAAAGTTTGCTATTCTTTGTCACACCAAACACAGAGATGGAGGAACAGTTTCAAGTTCACCGCAGTTTTAAGGAAGTCAGTAAATTAAAACACTTATTTTCTGAACGTGCCTTTAACCAAGTGAATAAAGTATCAGAAGTCAATCATTTTCTTTTCTCCACAGTAAAGATCTCATAAGAAAACATAATTGCACAACAGCTGGGTATTGCATCTAGATAAAAGATATGTCCAGAAAAAAAATAAACACTTCTCAGAGACTCTATATCACAAATAACTGGAATAGGTGGCATTTCATTCCTCTCCCACAACAGAAATCTGTTCCATTACAGATTTCACTGCCCGTTATCATGAAGTTATTTCCATATGGATCACAAACCCATTTCTTTGAATGTGTGTAGGAAAGATACATAAATTGAGCTAAACTGACAACATGGGCTAACTTGCTACTGCCCTGGAAGGCATGTAATACAGATGCAGAATAAATCACAGATAAACAGCTGGATTAAAATAAGCAGTATCTTTATATTCCAGTTTTCAAGGAAAGCAGGATATTTTTCTTGGGTTGCACCTCTCCTCCAGTTTTATAATGAGGCAGAGTACATGGCAAGTGGCACAGGATTAGGTGCATAGCTTTTAAAAGTGTTTAAGTATCTAAACCTGTAGACAACACTTTTGATTTTTCAAGAGCACACAGGTGGTAGGTAAACACCAACCACCAAAACCTGTGGACAGGAAGATACCCTGGGTCACCTCAGTAATGCTGCCAGACAGAGCAGCTTTTCTACAGGAGTCTAATACTGTTTACTTAATCCTACCCTACACATTTGCCAAGCAGGAATATACTGAAACAAGGTTTTTAATTATGATTAAAGCTGCCTGAGGTTGCATCAGTTACTTGTTGAATATTGGTAGGGTCCCTGGTTTCAATGGCAGCAGGAGCAAACTCCTATCAGAGCTTGCCCTGCCTTCAAAATCCAGAAGAATGTATTCGTTTTTTCTTCTCTTCGTGTCTGCTACCATGGAAGGTCTGATGTAGCTCATGGGAGACAAAACAACAGCAGAATACCTGAATCCATGGCACACGCAGCTACAAAGCTCTCTCATCTTGCCCCATAACACAGGATACAAGATGCACACAAAGTGCTGGGGCTGGAGCAGCCGCAGAGCTCAAAGGGGCCTTCCAGGTTCCTAGATAACTAGTCCAGAGAGCACCTTCAAGGGCATTTAGTCCTATTTCCTATATAAGCCAGGTTAAGCAGTTCCACTCAGTAATTACTGCCACTAAAGCAGCCACCCTTCCCAGGACAGCAGGTGAGGCAATGCCAGCACTATTCTGGGATGAGATTAACGCTAATAGCATTTTACACACACTTACTTTCTGCAGTCTATGATAAAAAGCATTATTTAGGCTCAAACTACAGCCACAAACTGAAATTCAGTGCAATAGGCCCTTACAATAACCAGACACAAGCACAGAGCAGCAGCCCTTGCAACCTGCAGATCTGAAACACTGCATTTTTGTTAATAAAACCCAGCAGTGCCTGTACACGATTAGAAAGCACAGCAAACACCACCATGGCAGACAAACAGAAATCATGCAAACTGGGAAAGGGATAAAAACCCGCAGCTTTTTTTGTGCTGTTTGTCACATGTTAGGTTTATAGATACTTTTTCTTCTTAAATATAGGTTCTGCAACTCCCTCCTGCCTCCCACATAAAGCAACAGGCTACAGCTAGTTAAAGACATGATCCTACCCTTCATCAAATGAGAAGCAGCCTTGACAAACACAACAGAGTCACACACATCAGAAAAGGTCATCCCCCTGGGCGTTACTTAGGAGCTCTTCAGCAACTCAAGCTCAACTTACCTAACACAGACAAACTCCCTGCAAGGAAAAACACATCACTTCAGGTTTACTATGAGGTGAACCAGGTGAGGTCAGTAACCTACTAGGACTGATCCTGCCTGGCTAACTTCGTGGTAAACCTGAAGTGCTGTGTGTTCACTTGGCTTTTCTTCAGCATAGCTCACACACAGTAGCTAGGTTTTGTGTTATGTTTTTTCAACAGGAAGAGAAGCCCAACAAGGACCCACACTGAGCAGTCCCACCTCTAAAAGTAAAAAGAAATCCCTCATACATACCCCTGCTAAACCAAAAAAGCAACACCATCCCAGGACTGATCTTTTGCTGTGTCTGTCTCGGCTGGCTCTGCTCTTTGGCGTTCCCTTCCCCTCTATTGAGCTCACCTGTCTGGAGAAACTGCTGCTTCCAAATGGCAATTTCACGAGCACCTGTGAGAGAACTTAATTGGAACTAATTATCTGTTGGTTGTCTGGGACCTGAGGAGTCACAGCAATTACTTCAGTCAAGAAACAACCTGGGGGAGGGCGTTGCTGCTTTTCAGAAAAGCCAACTGAGCTGCTCCCGAAAGGCAAGTTCTTAAAGAGATGGAACCTCTCAAATACAAGTTAATGAAACCACTGCAACCGATGATTTGTTATTACCATTAATCACATCTCTAATACTAATATGCATGTGATCACCAAAAATAGGTCTTCTTGTGCTAGTTTTGATAAGAGTACAGAATTGTTTCTCTTCCACAGGGACAGGGCAGACACTGCTATTAAGATCTGTAAGCAAAGGGAATAAGAAGATAGCAAGCAACCTCGGATAATTTTGGGCATGGGTCTAATTGGGAGTTATTTATCTACGTGGGGAAAAAAGGAAAGGCAGAGGTGACATGTTAGAGAAAGAAGGAAGCTTAGTAGAAAAGGCCATGAGTTGTAAGAAATAGTTGTGAGCAGAAAGAATTCAATGAAAACTGCAGAAATTCTCTGGTGATTTATAACTGTACAGTTCTCGCTCTGTGAAATAATGGTAACTGAAATTAAGTCCTCTTTCAACACTACAGGATGTTTCCTTTGTGATGGAGATGAATCCCTTAAGAACTGCGAGGAGGAGCACGAGCCATAGTGAAATATTACTGTTTTAGCCCAGAGAGCAACATCAGCTTGGTAATATATGTTTGCCTGTGTAGCACAGGTGCATTTTAACCAGGTCTCCCAGGAGATCTGCCTAAGGCCAGATTGTTGCTGTATAAAAAGAGTAGAAAAGAAATATGTTTAAGTAAAAGCAAAGGTAAATTCAGCTGGACTGCTGCCTAATGGGAGAAAGAAGGAATAATACAGTTTTTTAAAAGCAGCTCCCCCGAGGCTGGCTGCCCTTGGTTAGGCTTCCCTGCAGCACATGTGCTTGGGAAGATGGAAGCCAGGTTTTTATTTTCAATTCTGTTGAAATGCAAAAAAAGAAGATAGCCCTCCTGGAAGCATAAATAACTAGTTCAAAATAAAGCAAAAAAGTTTACAGAATACATGGTTTTAGTAGCAGCTAAGGTAGAGGCTGTAAGGGGTGATATCAAGAAGCATTAATGCAAACTTTACACTTGGCGACTACATTCTTAAACCAAATTAGCTCTGACTTCAGTCTCTGCAGAATCAAGCAGAAGATGACCAAAGGAGAAGACAAAGATGGCATTCAGTGGTGGGGGAAAATGCCAGGGAAAGGAATAAAACTGTGAGTACATTTTTAGGGCAGGACTTGTTTTGCTGGAGGATGCCTGTGTGATGATGGCTGGATGGCAATAGGCAAGATTCTCTTCAGATCCAAAATATCTGCCAGGTTAAATTTTCTCTGAAATCAGCAGTTTCACCTTGACAGCAAACTAGATAGCAACTGCGGGCAGTTCATGAGGTCCCACTCCCAGCACACTACCTCAAGAAACCAGAGGGCTTTACCTTTCCTCTTTCCTTCAAGACTGGACAAAGTCCTTCTCCACTTGCTGACAGGTAACGAGGTCCAAGAGCCCACAGGGATTCACTTAGCTAATGAGAGTTGAAGACTTGGGATTTGTAGGTAGCTCTGAGAGTCTTGCTGGATAAGACCCTGTATGCTTGAAATCAAAAAGTGCGGCCGTGTTCCGTGGCAGACTGCATCAGTACAACATGTCTGTTGGGTGATCTCCATTAAACTCAACAAAACCTTTTGATAAAATCCACACAGAGAGCAAAGAACAATGAGGAGGAAGGGAAAAGGCCAATTTTAACAGCTTATCTATGACTTTCCATAAAATCCATGGTTTTCCTTTCTGCATAATTTACGCAAAGACCTTGAAGATGATAAATTAGGGGAAAGGGAATCAAAGATTATTTGCATAAAATGGAAACAGAAAAAACAGAACTATACAGAATACATTATATTCTACTCCAAGGAAATTCACAGACCTGTTTCTGTAACCTTGGGAAGGAAGCCAAAGAAGACTGGAAATACACAGAAAGCTTTAAACAATTGATCTTACTGGGAGGTTACACTGGTACCTTTTACCCTCCTGGTATCCAGATGTTTCAGAAAATACCCAGAAGTGAAACACTTGTAGGTTTCTAGGAAATAAACTGGAGAATCATTCTGTTCTTCCCCTTCCAGCCCACTGTCAAGCCATCCCTCCAGCCTCCAGTCCATGCATGTACATCCTCTGTGACCCTGCAGCCAGCCAACCTCGGGCTCTTACAAAAAGCCAAGGTGGATGGAGTTAGCAGTGGAAAAAGAGCATCCCGAGGAAGAAGCAATTGCTGCAAGGATGCCTGGGGTGGCACTCCTGAAAGAGAAGAGCTGGTGGCAGGGAGTGCTGTGCTGCTGGCCAAGGCTGTGGTTTGCAGAGAAGAGGTAAGGAGAGCGTTTGGCCAACTGCTCGTGGTACCTTGAGCACAGAGACGTTGGAAAGGGCTGTACTGTAGCGATGGCCGATGTCAGGCCTCTGCAGATTGCCCCCTACTGCTGCAGTGCCATACACAACATCATTGCTCCAGCTTTGCCCTCAGAAATCTCACTGCAGTGGCCTAGAAGTGAGAGGCAGACCCCGGTCTGTAAGGCATTACAAAAAACTCCACAATATTATTTTAACTACAACTGCTAAGAGGTTACTGTTACTCTACCCTATTAACTACGATCTCGTGTGCTGTCTTGAGACAGCTTTCAATGAAGAGAAATCCTCTGACAACCCCCACCCCCTTTCCAACACAAAAACTGGAGCATGCCTCTTTAAAACTAGCCTATTTAGGCCACAGATGCTAAATGAATTCAGCAGACAGACGGAGTAATGGAATGTCAGTGTTCCAGTCTGCTGCCTTGAAGCAATAGGGGTTTTTTTATTATTAATTTCTCCTCTCATTTTCCAATGCTGCCTCTGGGCTCCATGCTTTAGATGCAGTATTCTTGTCAGTCTCGCTAACCCAATTTGGAAATAATTAAATTTTAAAATATTAAAGGGATTATAAATACTTCCCACCCCACTTCTCCCGCCCCATTCCCTTTTATGCTGTCCCTCTAAAACTGCTGAATTTTGCTTCAGGACTTAAAATGTGTTACTGCAGAATCTGATTTGTTACTGCAGTTTCCTTTGCAAAGGCTGGAGAATATCTGAAGGGAAAAAAGCCCAGAGTTAATTCCAGTAAAAGGTGCCCAGGAGCTTTGTGAGATAAAGAGCTTTCTTCCATTCTGACATCTTGGAACCTGATCTCACTCCCATTTAAATTAATATTAAGACTCTCAAATTCTTAGAACGGAAAGATTTTTGAGGCACATTTGAGTCCTCTTAATGACACAAGCACGGATGTAGTTTATCACAGAAGCCCTGAGGTTGAGATCATCTAGTCCAAGCGCCCTGCTCAAGCAGGGTCAGCTCGAGCAGCGTGCTCAGCACCGTGTCCTGCTGGATTTGGAATATATCCAAGGAGGGAGACTCCACAATCTGCCTGAGCGACCTGTTCGAGTGTTTGACACCATCACAGGAAAAAGCTTCTCCTCGTGTCTAGCCTGAACACAAGAAGTCTGTTTCTTCCTTGTACTAGGGAGCCCAGGCCTGGACACTGTACTCCAGATGCAGCCTGCAAAGTTCAAAAGCAAGTATTGAGAACAAGGTAATATTCCCTCATTATACCCTGTTTCTTGAGAGTAATACAATTTCCCTCTTCGTTTTGTGCTAATGGATAAAGCCTGAAGCTGCTGGTTGCTGAATACCTGGACACTTAAGCAGGCTTACAAATTGTTAAGGCTGGGAAGTGGAGCCTCTCCCGTGTAGCACATCTCAGACATTAGCATCACGTATTTTCTTCTTTCTATATGTCCACAAATAGATTGTAAAGCTATGTATTTACAAGTCCTGAAATGGAAGCTGGATTATTCTGGTAATGTGCCTCCAGCTCTGACTACTGGGATCTTTTAAAAGACAGTTCTCCAGGTTTAGAAAGGCGAAGTCATAATGTGAGTCTCACAATAGATAAAGGGTTCCTAACTCTCAGGTTTGCCCTTTTGTGGATCCAACATGCTGTTATTATTTTAAAGCTACATCTGGAATAGAGCCTACAAAAGAAAAGATGAGACCATTACCAACTCATCTATGCCATCTTTGTCCCACATTTCCATCTTGAAAGCATTCTGTTTAGCTTCAGATCTTTCTGGGTCACCAGTGGTTTGTTTCAACAACTGTATTCCAGACCTCACTGAGACTCAACCAGTCATTTTGTTTATGGGTTCTATTTCCTGTATATTCTTCTCATTGATTGCACTTCCCAGTTCATGCCACGTCTCAGATGGAAAATAAAAAGTGGGGGAAACAAAGGGAACCAGCATGTCACATGTATCATGTGTAACACACAAGCTGAGGCTCACTGGAGCAGGAGAATGGCTGTCTAGGAACTTAAGACTTCATCGGGCCTGGAAAGGAGTCGGCAGAACCCAGTCTAACCCAGGTTTGTCTCATGATTTAGATGCAAAATCCTGACGCCCTGAGAAAAATAAACAAGGCCACTGCACTACTCCTGAGACTCTGGGGATATATTAAAGAGGGCTGATTTGTGGGTTTGCGTATCCAGAAAATGAAGTTACAGAACATGGAAACAGATTTATATTGAACATGGGCAGGGTTTCGTGACCCGAGTGCTTCAGATCAGGTATGGGTCGAGATGTCACAGAGAACTGATATGTATAAAGATGTGTACATGAGAATTTTATCTCAATCTGAGTTACAGTGAGTTACAGCTTGTAGTTTATACTGGAGCAAAACCTATTTGACTTTTTTCTCTGTTTTACAGTATTGATGGAAATAGTTTGGTTTGGGCACAGAAGAAGATAGTTCTGTTCCTCATTCAAGCAAAATCATGAGGTGCTACTGGGCAAGGAGAGTTAGACTGCACCTCTAGAAAAGCCAGACACTGGTACGTGCCCTGTAGTAACTGGAATGGTCTGTCCAGCACTTCTGAAGATGACGCCTCTGTAAGTCTGTTTACCTTCCACTAAATCACTGTTGCTTTGTGAGAGGATACCAAGATACATTCTCCAGATTACCTGAATTTCTCAGTTCTCACAGAATCAGTGACTGTATATGAATCACCCGTTATCCTGCATATTTAGGTCAGAGGAAAGCATGCCAACTGACAACATAGTATGTAAAATTCAGGGCATTCTATCAATTTCTGTGCGACATGGTTTTTCTGGCAGTACTTCTAAGCAGTAAGACCTCCTACATTGTTTATTGTTTCTCAAGAATCAGTATAGTTGGACGGTAAGAAAATAGGTGTTTTGATCAGTGTAAACCCTCTGCATTTTTCAGAGTAAGATTATGGTGTGACTTAGGAGAGAAACAAGCCTCGGTTAAAGTGGAAGTGAAGAGAGCAGCAGTGGCAGCGTCCAAAGGACAGGACAGGAAGACTACACTGACATGACTGTAGGATGTTGCAGTTGTAAAAGCACCAGCTCGTCTGTCTTGAAAGAAAGGAACTCCGAGCGCAGCGTCCCTGGTTGGGCGTGTGACAGATACCTGCTTTTTCTGCACTGGGCAGAGAAGGGATCCATAACACACCGAGCTATACTTGGGCTGAAGAAAAAAGCTTTTAAAAGACAGCAAGCGATGCCATACGTTTTCATTATGGAGCATGCTATGCAAAGATCTGGGTAGTCAGCTCCCACCAACCATCTGGAGAGAGAAGTCACTCAAATTTAAGTGCTGAACCTGCTGTGGTAGACAATCAGTGCCAGTGAACCACTCACTACTCTCCCCCTGTCTGTTTTCCTGCCTTTTGCTGCAATAGAGCCTTAAAATAAAATAATCTGGCTACCACTTTCCAAACACCCGCTTCCAAACACCCCAGCTTCCATCTGCAGAGTGCACTTCATTCATTGGACAAAGCAGGCCACTTCCACAGCAAAAGCTACACTGAGGGTTGGACAAAAAAGGAAATGCCATAGAAAGGAAAGAACAGACGAAAAAATTGCCTCTGCTTTACTGAGCTCCTCATGGCCCCGTGTTAAACCCTAATTTCTGTTTTATGTCTCCCTGATTCCTTCCCTGTGCTTAATGTCTCTTTTGACTCCTGTTAAAAGCTTCCTGGGGCTGAGATCTTGGGAACCCAGCAAGCTCACTGGGTTTGCCTTATGAAAAGTGACTTTAAGTGCCAGGGAGGGTTTAGCAGCTTTGAAATAAAAAGAACTTTCAACCATGTTGCCATAAATTGCTTTGTTGCCTGTAGTCAGCAAGAATCAGTTTGAAGACTTCTGGAGCCTGAGGGTATCAATTGCTTTGTTTTTTCCCTCTATCAAATCTATCCTCCAGTGACTTGTGTTACACTGCAGGCTGCTCTGGGATGCTCAGCAGATGCTAAATGGGGCACAAGAGACACATCAAGCCCCTTGGCATGTATATATTTTTAAATCAAATAGGCAGACATGGGCAAGAGAATCTGTGATGGTGAATCAAATGTTCCTGGCTTGCTCTGCTTGCTCTGCTGTATGCAGTCATCCGGCCTCCCCGTAGGACCAGACAGTAACTGAGTGACTACAATCTAAATAGCTTGGGATCGAACGCCATAAGCCTTGCTCGTGTAAGTACCAGTTCCAGTGGGCTCACTGGGACAGCTTGTATTATAGCAGGTCATTTCATGGATGAAGACCTACGAAGGCTATTCATAGGTGGGAATAATCTAATGACAACAGAATACAGATTATGTCAATTAGAGAAACAATTTGGTGCACATCAGCTGTGAAGAAAAAACAAGTAGGATAGGGAGTGCTGTTTCCACAACAGCAGCTCCTAAACAGGAGAAGGAATACTGAGCAATTCAATAACACTTGGATGCCCCTGTGCTTTCTGCTAATCAATAAGATAAAGACATTACCAAATAAAGTGGGCTACTGATGGCTTGCTCTCCTTTGAACTTTTCTGCATAGATAAAATGCTGAGAAGAACCTAAATTAGACAGGGATCCTGGTACCAGTCTTACCTGTTGTAACTTTTTCTAAAAAGCACATAGGAAAAAAAGCAAATGAAGGAAGATGAGCCAGCTTCATTTTAAGAACTGACTGGCTATCTGAATACCTACCTGAAGGGAGAAGAATAAAGCCTATTGGGGAAAAACCTCTAGTATAAATTAAACTTACTTGTGGAAAAGAAACTGGCGTAACTGAGGCACAAATAATTAACAATATGTATAGATGCCTTATTTGTTGTAAATTATCACCCGTGGAGAATGTCCTATGGACAAACTGAGGCACTCAAAAAGCATAACATATTTTAATAATTTGGACGTCTGCTGCTGAAGTGTGAGAGCTGCTCAGCAAAGCCCAGGGCAGGGTGGTGTGACTATTACACCACTTACCACGGCAGCTGGAGAGCCCAAACCACTCGCCTTTGTCAGCACAGAGCTTCCATGTGAGCTCTGCCAACTGATTTAGCTTTCCAGGGTGTCAGATTCTGATCTAAAATGCTGACAGAACAATTTGCTCTTATTTAACGGGGATAAGGAGTAGGAAAATACATTATAGATTGTGACGCAGTCAGGCACTGTAGTGGTGAGGATCATGAAAGCCCCTGCCATGAGCTGGGAGTGTTACTTGCTTGAGAGCACGTACTGGAGGACCGGTAGAATAAGGGTATCGGAGTCCAGCGTTCTGTGCTTGAGTGCCACCAGAGAGAATGTGCTTGCTCTAAAAGTTCGGAGAAGTCCAATTTCACAGAAGTTTTCCACTTTTATCGGTTAATATTTTTGGTTCTGGAGCTTCGAAGTCCATCGAGATGCTGTGTATTTCACTGGTAGAAATAACAGCTGCTACAACTACAGCTATGCAAATGGACTCCAGGACAAACCACCTGCCTAGGACACCACTGAAGTCAGTACAGCTTCAGGAAATACCTACCCTGAAAGACCAATTCTTAGTAAATAAATTCCTGCTTGGAACAACTTCACGACTGTTGCTCCTTTTTCACTTCCATCCCACCCTCACAGAAGGGCATCGAGGTGCCTCGTGCGCTGGGGGAAGTTACTGCACGACAGCAGAAAGCCGACAGCGGCGGCTCGACGCTGCTGCTGCTGCAGTGTCTGCCTGGCTCCACGGCTCAGAAACATGTGCGACTCCTATTAATAAACCAGTGTGCGCTGGTGGAGCGACGCCAAATCGCGCTCGTCGCCGGGTTTCCTAATTTCTCCTCTAGCCCTCGCCCTCCGAACAGGAACAAAGATCTCCCCTGTCTGCTGCTGCTGGCTGTGGAAAGGGGCTGTTAATTACTCAGCATGTCACTTTGATGAAGGCGGCACGTTGGGAAGCAAACTAGACTCTTGCATGACCGCTAACCCAGCCCTTCCTCTTCCTCTTCCCCCCCAGCAGACAGATGCTGGGTTCATGGAGCAGCACAGAGGCCAGGACTGCAGCCAGGGGCTCAGCCGGCGCCAGGTCTGCGGGGCTGGGTTCCTGCGTGGGACGAGGACGAGTCGAGAGGACAGCCATCGGTGCTCGGTTACTGCAGGAATGCTGAACGGGAGCAGTTGTCCCTGGCCCCAGCGAGGCAGGGCCGGGCGTCTGCCCAGGAAAAGGGGATGCAATGAAACAGTGGGATCTGTGCTGCTGTCCTGTACCCGGTTCTGAGTGACTTGCTCAGGGCTGTGAAGAGAACCAGTGGCACTTTGGAGCAGAGCCCTGACCGCTGGTCACCTTGTCCTTAGCGGAGCACCGCACCGCTCCCCCGTGCTTGTCATCTTCCGCAGGCAGCGAGGAGGAAGGGCAGCAGTCTGTGGCACGCTGCTCGTTAATCTTCCCTCAGTTACAGAATTAGGGCTCAATGAGCAAAACTCCTCAAGAGTTATGGACCTGAGAACGAGCACAATTATCACATCGGTGATCGCGGCGAATCTCGCTCTACGGTGTCAACCTGGCACGGTTCTCTGCCCCCCAGCAGCAGTCAGACACGACGATTCAATCACAGCAGCCTTCGGGGCCTTGGGGTCCATCCATGGCAGCTAACGGGGGCTCTGTGAGCAAAACATGCACAGTACAGCCTGTGTTCCAGTCTCATTTCCCCTCCTTCGTTGACAGAAGCATCAAGTGCACTCATGTTCTGAGGTCTGTGCTATATAAATATCCCCAGGAAATAAATAAATGCCAGTGCACTTGTGCATTTCCCTCGGATACTCTTCTCCCCAGCTGCTGTGCTGACAGTACTTACTAGGAATCAGGCATTTCATTCTGGCTCACTATTCTGCTGGAGGGAGATGGGAACAAGATGCTCCTAAGGCAGGGAAGGGGAGGGTAGCAATTCAGTTACCAGAATATTGGCCTGTTTATTTATAGATGCACACACAGAGAGGCATAAACCTATGTAGAAAACTGGAAACTAATTTGTTCTTACCCTGCAACAGAAGGGGATTGCTGAAGACTGAAATACTACTCAGGGGAGGAGCTGGGAGATAGTAGAGTTTAGGACTAAGGTTTTAAATATCATCCAGATGGATGCTGAGACTAGATACCTGTTGTGAGGAGTAAAATAGATGGGGATTGTCTTAGCAATTCAGTTTTCCAGCAATTCTGGCCAAAGGCCAGCTGGCTGTATTGGCCTGAGTCCCCACAGGACATTGCAGATGACAAATAAAGTGTCACCAGGACAGGTGTCAGCCCACCGTGGCATAAATGAGAACTGAGATATTCAGAAACTGAACAACTGTGACTAAGTACTAAGCTCTCAGGCTGCTCTTCTCTCCAAGACAGGCCAGGATGAGAGCCATGACCATTCCCCAGCCACCCTGATGCAACAAAACTGTGCTAGAGGAAAGAGACAAACAAAAAAGAGAATTTTAAGGGGAGCTGAGAAGCCACGTGGTCCTGGCTGCGAGACTCAGGGAAGCCTGGTTCCCTTTCCCTGGGGACAGAGCCCTGAACATCTGTGTCTTTTCCTACTCTCTATCTTACTTTGTAGATTTAGTTAGGCTGCACATTTGTTGAGGCTGGGATTGCCTTTCACCGTGTGTTCAGCGCTTCGCGGCACAGCAGGTTTGACTTTCTTGGATCCTTAGTTTATATTCTAATATTGCTAACAATTAAAGGACACCAATAAAATGGGGTGACTCCATTATTCTCTATCAGTCCACGGATTCACGTCTGTTGTGTGTGATCCCCTGCCCCACCTTGCAGTAAAACAGAATTTAATGCCCAGAACAGACCAGAACTAAATACACAACATCTGCTTGGCTGTGTTTACCTGCAGAGTCACCAAGTTCTTGGGGCTTGACCCAGAGCTCTACAGCTGCCATTGAAATCACAATGAATTGAATAGATATTTCTGAACTCCACCAGAAGACACAAGGTCAAGCTCCTATTCCACACACCATGTCTTTTATGTCCTCGGTACACTGCACCTTTAGATGCCTTGGTGACCTATGTCGAGAATAAGAATGCTCACCTATCTTTCTAGAGGTTATAAATTAAATTATTGAAAAGCAGTGGAATCTTCCAAGTCCCTTGGATCAAAGGCCCTGAGCACACAAACATCAGGATCATGCAAGAGGAACGGGGTTCCTGTGCCAGAGCAGCCACTGCTGAGCAGTTCAGCACCAAGTCTTTTAACCTGGGAACTCAACGGCGACAAGGGACAGAAGAGCCTGTTGCAAGCTGACAGGCCTGGCTTTTGCTTGGCTTTGTGTCTGCAGGTGGCTCTGAGCCAAGGAAAAGCCCGGCCAATTCTGGCATTACCTCTACAGTTGGTCACAAATGACCTTGCGATGCAGATCGTGTCCTGGCCCCTGCGCGTTCCTGCTCTCTCCCTGGAGACCCCCTCTGAGCAGATGTCTGAAGTCACATCCCGCCGAGTTCTCACATCAGTTTGGGTATTAAATGCTCTCTCCTGTGACACGTATGCAGGATATGCGTACTCAGTGAGAACAGCCACGTTCCAGGGATGGTTCTCCAAAGGGAGACAGACCTTCTCAATTTAGCTCCCCATTAATTATTGTCAGGTCATCTGGTTAAATCTCTAGTAACAACAGACACACACTGTTAATTTCTATGGCAATCTGGATTCTGCTATCAACATCAAGTTCACTTGCCAGTGTTTATCACTCCCCATGGCCCCCAGACTAGGCCGAGTTACCATTTTAGCTGGTGCATATTCAATCAATCAGAATCGATGGAGACTGCCCCATGAAATGGGCCCTGGTTCCCAGCGATAGCTGAGGTCTGCAGTGCTTTCTGTGCTCTCTACCACACTTCCTGCCTCGCTGCAAATCTTAACGACAAGCCAGTATCAGTTTCACTAGAGAGTTATGCATGGCAAATTACTGCTGCGTTCATTAGGTTTTTCTGTTCTGAGACACATCCAGCATGGCAACGAAGTGGTGCACCGCTACCATTTATCCACTGGACCCAAGTCATTGCTCTTTGGTGGCACCCGTGAATTCCGTGGTTTGGTCCTGGTAGTTAACTGCCATGCAAGGGCACTGTCAGAACAGAAATCACCACACCTCACTGTAACTAAAGGGTTTCGATCAAAACAGGTCTAACATCTAGAACAGCAGGAAACACTCCAGTCCGGGATGAAGGCTGAAAATAGCTGGGCAGCAAGACTCAGGTCAGTGGGAAGGCCAGGAAGGGGCCCAAGTGCTGGAAAGGCAGCCAGTGAGCTCTGACAAGGAGGGGAGCGCAGGACTGCGGCAGGTCAAAAGCTGCACACGTTAATAAAGTTAAATATGTGAGTTTAAGGCAGATTTTAAAGGAAGTAATAAGGATATAACAGACCAGAGCTGAAGTGTTTCAGAAGAATTGTGTGATAGCTCAAAATGGAGCTAGGAGATTCTGCTTGATGGAACCAGCCCACATACCCTGCATCTCCTCTTGCCGTCCTTTCCACTCACCATCACTCCCAAAGCAATCGAATACCAAGCTAGGGCCTCTTCCGATTCCTTTCGTACGTTGTCTTATATGAATGAAAAATGTGGGTATAAAACAGTAGGGCGCATCCTCTGTGATATGATGTGATGTGATGTGATATACATCCATATGATTTCATTGACCTGACATTATGATTTTTGCCAGAAGATCCCACTCCAATGGCTGAACTGCAGCACGAGATGCTCTTTCCTGCTCTGCGTTACCCCTTCTCTCCAAACCTCGCCACGTCCTTCTCGTTTCGGAATCGACCCCGGCTCGCAGACTGGCTGCGGGAACGGGAAAAGCACTTGGTCGCTGACCTCTCCTTCTTCCCCAGTCTGTCTTTCCACAGGGATCTATGTGTTTTGCCTCGTGCTAATGAGCCGGCCTGCGTTCTCTCTAATGTCGTTTTAAAATTAAATTAACCCCAGACTGTGGGGGTGTGTTTGCACGGCGATAGTAATACGCTGGGAAGGAGGATGCCTTGGGCGCACACACGAAACCTGCAAAGCCTCTCCGTCGGCTTTGGCTGCTGTGCCGACTGGCACCACCCCAGGGGAGAGTATGCCCGTGCATCGCAAATCTGCTTTCTGGTTCCCCTTCCACCCACCCCTGAGCTGAGTTCCCTGCCAACTCAGCTTCTGTATAAATCAAAGGGAAATATTCTCCCCCTCCTGGTTTTCTCTTTTCCTGAACAGATTGGATGGCATTATGTGCAGCTGAGCTTGCTGAGGCTGGGCGGGGGAGGAGGGGATAGAGGGAGGGATGGAAAGAAGAGACGGCGTAGAAAAAATGCTCGCGGTCCATCAGAGCGGGAGAAGAGCCTCCAGCTACAAGTAACCAGCACTTCACACACACACTGATTTACTGGGGAAACCCAGAGCGCGTTAATATTTAAAAATAAAATAGAGAGTCGGGAAAAAAGGCACTTGAAGGGAAAGGATGTTTGTCCCTGTTGACAGGGCGATAGGCGGACATCACAGCGTGGCGATGGAGGAGCTGATTGTCAGAAGAGCTTCTCAAGCTGTCTGACATACTGGGGGTGCTCAGGTGGGAATTCACAGAGCACGTACAATCTTAGAGACATTAGTCCACGTACAGACTGGAAGGAACAGTCTCCATCACTATGGAGATGGGCTTCTAGCTCATCTTTCCTGAAGTGAAAAGCACCCTCTTACTCCTCCCAGCCAAGTTGTTCCCCGTGCGGTGCAGTTTCCCATCATTACCGAGGGGATCACGAGGAGAGAAAGAGGGGAAAAGAAAGAGAAGTAAGAGGAGAGAAGGAGAGAGAAGAGGTGGACAAGAGGTAAAAGGGGGAAGAAAGAAATAAGAGGAGGAGAGAGGGAGAGAAAGAGGAGGGATGGGAGGAAAAAGAGGGGAATGGGAGGAAGAGAGCAAGAGGGAGACAGAGAGGAAAGGAGGGGTGCGAGCCAAATGCATGGCATTCAAAAGAAGCAGCTTTCAAAAGCTTTGGCTGGGATGCAGATTTGCAGAATCTCTGGACCCATAATTCCCTGGCATACAAAGCTTGCTGGAGGCATCAGTGTGCCCAAAAGGGGCTTGCAGAATAAACAGCAGATAAAAAAAACCAACACCCACAACAAGCCTATGAATTAAAAATGAAGGCGAGGGAAACAGCTGTACTTCCAAGCTGCAGGTGACCTCATTGTGGAAGCTGCTCCCCAGCGAGGCATGATCATGTCCAGTAGTTCTGAAATAATAGGTATGGACAATAATAGCTGGGAGGAAGAGTACATTCCCTGTCTAGAGTAAAGAGCAGGTAATTGCCCACTGCTCCTGACAGCTGTATTTCGATCCAGAACGAAATTACTCTGAACATTCTTAAAAACTTCTATGTTAGAGCATCTCCTTAAACCTCAGTAGTTGTTTAAGGTCCTCAACCTTTGGTAGGTGACAGTAGTAAAAAATACTGTTCTCACTTCAGTTAAAACAGCCAGAAGGATGATTATCCACCAAGATTTGCCCGAGGTCACAAGGTCTGTGACAGTATCAGTAGAGTCCAGTTTTCCCCAATCTCAGCCTTGTGCCTTAACCAAACAGCTATTTTCTCTCAGTTTTTAGATGCTTATTTAAAGGAGCAGAGGCTGCATCTGAGAAAGCAAAAAGACAAAAAATATAAAGATTAACAGGTCAAAAATTCCTGAAATGTTTCAAAAAGGGAGATTGCTAGAACTGTGGGAGTAATTTTCTTGTTTTTTAAATAACGATTTTCCTGAGTTGCTGGATACAGAAGGTTGTCACTCAGAGTGGCAGATCTGGAGGATACTGGGGAGAAGGGTGAACAGCCCTGATCCTTTTCTGCAACAGCTATCTGCGAGCAAGATGCCATTTCTTTCCAGAAGCAACTATTGCTAGAGCATAATGTTCTGTTCTACTCCACCCATTGCTGGAGTTGGTAAGCAAGTTTAGGGGACGTGCTGATAACGCTTTTGTTTTTCCTGATGCTAGAACTCAGGCTAAATTGAAAAGGTTTCCTATGAGAAAAAAAAGCCTAGATTTTTCCTTCTCCCTAATACCTACAAAAAATTGCGTGCAGCTGAACTGAAGGATGCAAACAAAAGCATTTGAACTTTTCACTCGAAGGACTCTGAAACATTTGACAGAGTGCTGACCCCACCCTGGGAGACCAAATGGGAACTGATACGAGAATGACCACGTCTCCCTATTTGTAGACAGCAGACAGCAGCAGCGTGTGCTAGTATTTCAAAACTTCAGTCTTCTTCTGACATTGACTATGAAAGGAAACGATTCCTCAGTGAACTAACATGGATCAAGTATAGCAGCCCACCCAGCCTTGTTAGGTGGCTGCCCTGCACTGGTCTATCTGTGGAGATATTCAGGGCAGCTGATGGTGTAAAAGAAGCAGAGCTATGGCAGTAAAATTTCAACCGTTTTTGGCTGCTGGATATAGGAAAGCCTCAAAATGCACAGCCATTCAATAATCACCATCTTCCCAAACATGTAATATGTCATGACCAACTCTGGAATGAAGTAAAGCAGGTTTTTAGAAAGCACATTCCCTTACTAAAGATGCAGAGCAATGAAGAATCAAAGTCTGTTCAGTTTTTAGAGAAGAAAATGACAAAGAATAATCAACCCACATGGGAATATGAAACAAAAGCAGTCATTAAAAATTGCTTCTGAATTGGTAGTTTTTTGTTAGAGAGAGATAATTCTAGAGCTATTTGAAAAAATCCACTCCATTTGCAGTTCTTGTTTGTTGTGCAGAGAATGGAAATGGCCTCGCTATAAAAGGGGCCTCGATTCCTTCCGAAGGTGACCGTACGCGTCCGCTGGGCAGCACGGTGCAGTTCTGTCACAGGGGCATCAAAACCAGTCAGAGATCATGTACCACCAAGTAACAGTAATTTGCTGCCACCGAAATAGTTTACAGTATTTTAAAAAAAAGCTTAATCTAGAGATAGTTCTCTTGGCAGCAGCAATCTTCCCAGTGCCAAGAGAAAAATAATTTGCATCCCTGGTGTCAATGGTAATACTACCATGTTGCCTTAACGCTCCAGGAGATGCAGCCAGCTCAGCGCTGCTTTCAGAACAAAAATCACCAAAAATAACGTGGAGAAGAAAATTCACACTGCAACTGCATCGGTAATGAATCTGACATCAGCAGGTGATGAATCATTCTCCAGTCGAAGCATTTATCTAATGAAACATAACCCTGGTGTTTGCATTGGGCTTTTCTTCCTTCGTTTCAATCTGTCGTTAACGGCCCTCAAAGAGTTAAGTTTTTAAGAATATGGTTGCCTTGGTATTATGCTCTCAGCTGTGATCAGCAATATGTAACAAAAAACCCGGTACTTAAGTGGATTTTTTTAAAGTATTCCCCACTGTAAATGTGTAATTAATTAGCCTTCCCCTTCCCCCTCTGCTCACACATTCAGACCCGTGGAGACCCTCCCCTTTTCCTCCTATCAAACTCAGACAGTGACTGGGAACTGAATTATTCATTCAGCTGTAGGTGTAACACATCCATCTAAGTGATTTAAAGTTTCAGCAATCTTGGTGCTGTTCAGCAACAACAACCAAAAAAAAAGTTTAAAGAGAAAAGTAGAGCCCAACAGGAATCGGGGAAGTTCTTTTTCCTTAAGCCACTTGTTTGATTACACAAACAGCGCACGTTTTTGTGAATCAAGCTACTTGAATGAGAAAGGAGGGTTTGTGAGAACGGCACATCAACAAGAGCACCTGTCACTCAGTAAGAAAATACCATGATTATAAGCGTTAAGGCTTTTGTTCCAATATGCTTAGTTGAATATTCTGTGCTGTGATGGTTAATTTTATGCACACTTGGCTGGAAATATATGGCAAGTGAATTTCATATTGACAATCACAGAAAATCATATTAAGATACTTGTTTAGTCCTCATTATCATTGTATCAGAGAACTTCACGCTAAAAATTATGTACAGCCAGTCAAAGAACAAATTAAACATAATTAACAACACTTTGTAGCACTTCTGATTAGATCTCAAAGTGCTTCAAAGTCTTTAATTTCCCGACCATTTCTGCGATACCAGGCAGTGCTGCGGCTCCTGCTTTAAGGCCGGGGCTGTGTAGTCCCCGAAGCTGGTTCATCCGGGAAGGTTTCTCCTCGCCCCTGGCAGGCAGTGCAGCGGCAGAGCCGGCACACCCTGTCCGTAACCCTGAGCCAGCTGAAGGACCAAGATGTCCCTCCCAGTTTACGCGCGTCCTACGGTTGAGGTTGAATGTTGATTTTTCTCAAGGTAACGCCAAAAGTCCGCGACAAAAAGAAAAGGCAGCCCGAAAGCGCAGCCTCGTGTCATAATCACCCGATAGGCACCAGGCCACAACCAGAGGCTGTGGGTGAGATGTTCTTGTGTGCAATGTGATGTGTCAGTTCAAAGGAACTCAAGTAGTGAATACAAATTCTGAAGACTGTGATTACATGAAGTACTGTGTTGCCAGTACTTACAGTTTTATTAGCAATACCATAATATGTGCTATTTCTCTTAAAGACGCAGCTGCTTGAATGTCATCTGAATACCTCAGCCTTTATGAAAAAGTGTTCTATTTTTAAAGTCATAATTATGCCACTCATGATTTTGAAGTACAGGCTTATGCCTTTATTAGTGTAAGATTGGCAATACTGAACTTAAAAAAAGCCCAAATCCTGAAATACCTGATGGTATTTTAAGTGAAGGGAAAGCTTGAGAGAAATGGGCGACAGGATTCTTCTCCTAACTCCTGCACCGCAGGGTCCATCGTACCCAGGTTCTGGGAGAAAGCTACAGGCTTTCCCAAGTGAGGGCATAGAGAAGCAGCACCAAGACGCAGCAGAAGCCTTCAGCAGTTCTGTGTGGCACATTATTTTGGGCTACTTTAAGTTAAACAGCTATTCAGGGCTACCCAAGTAAATCCTCCGGGTTCTAGAACGCAGGATGGCTCCTTCTGGTAGAGAACAAAGGTTGCTTACAGCGACCACGTTGTCAGCACTGTTAGGAGAACTGGGGGTTGCACGGTGCTGAAGCCCATCGGCCAGGAGCCAGCGAAGATGGGTCACCGACAGCACCCGCTGCACCGCTCGGCTCTGTTTGCACCATCACAGCTACCTTTAGGATTCTACCCTGCAATTGGCTCTACCCACACAAACTTCACTGTGGAATCAAGACTTTTATTTCTGTGACTCTTTTTTGATCTAGATTTGAGTGGCATCATCTTCTTGATTAGAAGCCCCACTTGCTTAGCGCGGAGTTTTCCTCATAGTTTTCTTTCTATGAATTGCTCCATCAAAGGACTGTCATAACAGACTGTTTGCCAATTTGAAATCCAACAGTTTGTCTGGTGTAAGTGTTAAAAATGTTGTCTTGGCAGTTGGATTTTTTTGGTGCTTTTTTTCTTTTTTTTTTTCTTTTTTTTTTGCATTAAGTGACTTGATTTTTTTTTTTCTCTTTGCTTCTACAGTATGTCAAGGAAACTGGATCATTTTAGTAATCAAACCTGCTTCTTTTCCTTTCACTTCATATAAAACTCAACACTTAACCTATGAATTCTGAGAGCAATTTAATTTGAACTATATGAACTCTGCAAAACTCAGCATGTTTTTTGCTGGAACTTATCGCTGGTAAAATAAACTAAACTACTTTAAAGTGGGATTAAAACCAAAAGCAAGATAGAGGCATGTTTTATGTACTGAGAATGAAAGATTTGAGGCTAACTTCCCCTAGACTTTGTAAGGGTCCTTTGTGATGACTCAAGTCAGGTTCTTTAAATGATCTTTTACCAATTTACCTCTTGACTCATTACTATCATTAAATGACTAAAGCTTTACAGTCTACTTATGATTCTCACTTTATGCTCATGGTCTCTAAACCCTCTAAAAAACCACTGACCTTGCTTTCTCTGATGGCCCAGCCTGCTCCGAGCTACCAGAGTGCTTGACTCCTATTGTCAGCTGCACATTCATCACTTCTGCCCAGAGTCCCGCGTGGACCTTGGGGGGACTGAATCATTATTTCTACAGAGGTCAATAAGCTGTGAGTTTTTTTCTTTTTTTCCCCACAACCACGTAGATCACTGAAGTCATACCAGCGTAAAACTCCTGAGAGTGAGTAAGAATCAGACCTCTAAAGAATATGCAAAACAGGTACAAAACATTAACACAAGAGGATTCTCTGCCCCTCCTGGGAGCACTGTGTGGGTGTCCCCAGCACAGGGTCCGTACCAGCAGAGCGTTGCCAGTCCGTCTGTGCGCATGCAAGTGTACCTGGACAACCTCAGCATCCCTGAGGGGTGTGGGCAGAGATCAAAGGAGCGTGTTACAGACATCCTAATTTCAAGTGATGAGGGTGGTTAGTGAAAGAAGGTTCCCGTCTCAACTTCAGCAAGCCCTGGGCTGTGGTGGCTGCACTCTCCCCGGCTGGCAGCGCTCCCACCGTGACGCTGTCGTTCCTTTTACAGTGGGCTCTGTGTGTGCTATTTCTTTTTCAATGATTCATGACTCCCACTTCTCACTTCATCTGCCTTTGTTTTCCTCTGCAGCGCAATGTGTCTGATACATGGCAAAACGTGCTGTGCTATCGCCAGCGCTGAGAGTGGTTAGACATTAATGTCAAGGTAACGACGTCTGCAGATACACTACAGTGATGTAAACGGACTTGAGAGGGTTTGGATTCCATTTCTTTGACCTCGTAAAATTAAACAAGGCAGGAATGCCAACAGCCTCCCCACTGAATCGTTGTTCTTTGGTGCATACTTGTTTTCTTTTCCTAATGTCCTTCTGATCTCACCTTTAGCAACAGCCCTTCCGAGCACTTCCCCGAATTCCTACTCCTCGTGACAGTAAAATCCACTTGTTAACCAGTATTTTTCTACACCAGCTTTCATACGCCTTTACAAAGAATTGTCAGCTCTCTATAAGGATGGAAAAACTGAAGCACAGACTCAGAAAATACCTTGGCTAAAACCACTCAGCAAGCTAGTGGAAGAGCTAAGAATAAAATGATGATTTCCTGATGTTTAGTCTGCTCCTCTCCGAATTGGGCTGCCGCACACGGAGAAGGTGCTCGGCGATTAACTTTATTTATATATTTACTATTCAGAAATGGCATGTTCTCACATCTTTTATTTTCATGTTAATTGTGTTGTGGATCTTCTCCGCCCACCCCCCATTTCCTTTGGTACATTTGTTCTATAGCTATTTGTGTAGAAACCAAGCAATTTCTGCTCCACCTGCTCATAAACACAATGAGAGAGAGAACACTGTGTTACTGCACAGCCACTGCCTTAGCAACAGATTACAGCATCGCTGGGAGAGGAATAGGGACCTTCTGGAGAGGAGGAGTGCCCTTTAGCTCCCTCAAAAGCTACACCAGGCAGGTTCTGACTTTAATTCTATTTCCTGCAACCTCCCCTTAACTGGAAGCAATCAGTAGTTGTAAAGAAAGAACGTAGAAACTGAGCAGGGAGTTTGCTCCTCGCACTCGGACAAGACCAAGCGTGGTTAGTGAAGGGCTGCGAGCAGACTGGCTCCCCAGCAGAAGACCTGGACCGGTATTTGAGCACTCCGTTCTGGCAGGGTGTAAATGACCCGTTCTGGTGAGCCACCAGCCCACTGGTACCGCAGCGTCTGCCAGGCCAGCTCTTCTCACGGCAGTACAAAAGGGAAGCAAACCCCAGCCCGCCGCCCACGGCCCTTTGCTGGCAGATTACTAGAAGCTCCTCTACCTGGAAACAAAGCCACGAGCCCTGCGAACGCGGCGTGCCGGTAGCAGGCCTGATGCCACGTGCAAGGGCTGATGTGACTGAGCGTGTCTGACGTGTGGGTCATGGAACTGGCACGTTTGATGTATCCTGGCAGAAGATTAATCACGACGTGATGGACTGGTGAGCTTAGTGGCACCTTAAAGTATTTTTAGTAAGTGTAAAATTGTGTAAATCTGTGTAAAAGCAAAGCGACTGGATTTCAGCCTTCTCCCAGTCGATTTCAGGAGGTTGTACAACTTAGACTCTGAGCTCTCCAGAAGCAAGGATGATGTTTCTGTGTTTGCAATAACACAGTCCTGATCCTGAAAGAGGTCTCTAGGCGACCGAATACGGCCATATAGCAGCACCTTAGGGGTACAGAACGGAAGTATGGCCAACTACGTTTCCATTGCTTTGTTAAAAGGATGACATTTGGCCCACTTGACCCACACGGGAGACAAAAGGCAGAGAGCCATGCCTTCCACTTGGGACTCCAGAACCCTGAATTAGCATACAAGAACGATGATATAATGGTGAGTTACAGAAAAGGTCAGTAGTGACCTAAACCAAAAAAACAGACAAAACATTTCTTTCATTGTCTGGGGATTAGATATCGCATTAAGCTGTCTGCCCATATTAGAGAATTAAGCCTATTATCTGGTGAAGGGTTTTAACTCTAAAAAAGGTCTGGGCTCACAGCTCATCTAGTTATTAGATGACTGGAAATATGAAGCAAAATATGGAAGAGGTAAGAGGAAATACAGAGAACCTCTGGCACGAAGGGAAGAAAAAAGATAGCAGGAGAACGGTAAACTCGCACACGGAAAGTCTCTGGCGTCCTTGCTTGGTATCTCTGGGCTGACAGAGTGTCCCTACAGCTGCCTCGTACCAAACCCAACGGCTTGACGAGATCCGGCCGCGCTGGCTTCCAGCCGGTGACCTGCAGATGCAGCCAGCCAGCCGTGCCAGAGCCCGAGCCCTCACCGAGCTGGCAGGCCCTCACCCAGGGCACCGTGTCCCAGCGGCTGCCGTGGGCCGCCCAGACGCAGCGTCCAGCCACCCCTCACGGAGCCGCCCCGTGCGGGCGGGGGTTTCAGAAGCACCTACACCGCGTTGCCCCGCAGGGCCCGCGCGCGGCATTGCGCCCGCTCACGGGGACAGCAGGCCTGTCTCTCAAGGAGAGGGATGTCACGTGGGACGGGGTTTGCAGGGGCAGCCTACGGAACTCGGCAAGTGCCGTCGTTCTGGAGGAAGTCCCTCCTCTGACGCACTGGCACCACCTGTCTCTTTACACTCGATGGCATCTGTTGGCATTTTTTACGTGCCAAAGCGTTAATATCAGAGCAATGCAGGAAAGGAAGATACCGAGTTCTTGGGTGCTTAGAGATGCCAAACACCTCAGCTGTGCTGCATCAGGGAACCAGGCTGTCCACCAGCATCACCTGTGGAAGCAAAACCCGGTGGACAGCGAGCCATGCACGCTCTAAGGTGCCGCTGAAAAAAACAGGAGTGGCAGGAGATTAAAATGCTTTGCCATGGGGAAGAACGGGGAAGAAGACAAATTATCTTAAAAAGAATATAATAGCAGGATCAGGTACCAGATGGGTAGTGGAGAAATCCTTGACTTGTCCCCAGAAAAGGTAAAGCAGACAAGCTTTCCTGACATTGCTCAGTCAACCATGAGGAACCACCAAGAAGAGGCAGATGGTCATTCCATCTCTGAAACTATCTGGTCCTCGGCCTCTGCTGGGAATATATGTTGAGGTGCCAATTACCAGCCCTCTGAACGGTGACTTTTGTGATTCAGACAGCCAGTAATTTATTCCTGTACCAAGAACCATACAACCCATTTCACAAAGAATGGCAAAACTGGCAAGATACCAACAGGTTTCGATAAATACGCAAAATAAATAACTACAAACCCAGGCAATTACATTTAAAAATAAAACAAGAAAAAAAAAGTGGAACAAAGTGATGCCATGTAGTTGACAAGCAGTTCCAGTGAAGGTGCTAGATATTATCATCTGAGTCTCCTTCTGTATTTTAATAAGATGAAACAGTTCAGAAACACCTACTGAACCTTTAACCAGAGAAAAGAACTTGAAGAGAATATCAGAAATTTAACAAGTGTTGGTCCTGTTCACTAGCCCTTGGGAAGCTTCCTTTGCATTTTCTGGTAATCTATATTACGGACTGATTCTCAACCCCCCTTTAAGTCCACAGGAGTTTTTTCAGCTGGTGCAGTTGATGTCTGTGAGCCCTGGACACGTGACGGCTGAAGTAGCCTGAGGAGTGTTCTCCTCTGATTTCTGCAGTCAGCCAAGACTAACTCCCAGTCATGTTCTAACCCAGTTTTGTAGACTCTGCTATTATTTAACTGCAGTGAGCATCTCGAGCTCCTTCACCAAATCAGAGCCTCTAACTGTAATGTTTGTGAATCATTTGGGACATTGTTTCAGGAGCAAAGTGATCATAAGGCCTCAGTTTGTTTCTTTGTCCCCTTTAAAGAGGGGCAAGGGTTGCTGGAACTCGGTTACTAACAATTATGAGCAGTGCTCTCTGCTGGCTGTCAATTAACTTGGTTCAGTCTCAGCCCACTTCTCTGTGTGGAAAGGTTTCTGTAGGAAAAAAACCACATTGGCCCTGCCTGGCTCCCTAGCAAGGCAACCAGTGATAGAGACACATGCCCTGTTACATCTCACCGAAACACTTACAGGCTGGAAAAGGTCATTGTACCCTACATGGCTCTGTACACAAATCCTCATGAATGAGAGAGCTGCATCTTGCTCCATGACAAATAAAGAAGAGCGAGTGCTTTCAGTCAGGGAGAGTCACAAACAGGTAGGCTCCCACTGGCCCTTCCATTTATAGTTTGCAGAGAAAGAGAAGAGTGCAGCCTCCAGTGCTGTCAATATGGTTCCTTTCAAAAGCCACTAAAGTTTGCAAAAAATTAATGAAAGAATCTGAAACAGACCTCACGTTCTGGTGCCACCTGTCAAGCCTGTCCTTGTGTGAAACTGCTGAATAAGTCAACACTCCCTCGTTTTTCCTTTGACAGCAAGGCATATTGCAGCGTGTTGTACTTGTGGCTGCACCTTAAATCTCCCTGTGAACTGAAGCTGGTGTAGAATGTGGCATCCCGTTTATTAACTGGTTCCCAGCACGCTAGGATCTGTGCTGGCAGCCTATTGATTCATACGTGAGGTTTGGCAATTTGGTTTTGACCAATAGTTTGCAGAAAAGCCTTCTATCTGTTTGCTTGAGAGACCCCGTCTCTTTATGTGCCACTGCGACAGCCATGGGTGCTCTGGGGGTGACCACTCCCTGGAAGGATCCATTCTCTTCCAAGGTCAAAGAAGAGGTTTTAGATGACCTCTGAGGCATGCTGCAGTGCCTGGCAGGGTCAGGGTTAACTCAGCATATGGTTAGTTACTAGAAGGTGCAGGGAAGTGTATGAGGAAGCAGTGCTACTTTGTCCTCACTGATGTGCTGTGCTTTGGGGCTCAGAGGCTGGTGTACAGAAAAGGTGCATTAACAGATCCAGCAGGACTTCACTGTGGGATGGACAAGGATGGAGGAAGAATCTAAATCCCAGTGCTCTGGAGATAGCTTTTCATTGTCTTTTTAATGAACAAAAGGCTAATGGCCAATTAAAGCTTGATTCCTATATAGTTTTACAAATAGTTTTGCATCAGATTTTATCTTGCAAAGATAAGCAACAGTAGTTTTAAAGATGCAAACATTGAAACTTCTGTGCATATAGAAGCTCATCTATCTATCTATCTATCTATCCACCTCAGTATAGCTATCTGACCACACACCTGGGGCTCCTGCTAGGTGTTTACAGACCATGGTGAAGTCTCTGCCACTGAATGCTCACTGTGGCTGTCACTCAGTCCAGATTGATTAGTTTTGTTATGGACTGGTGTATAATACAGTTTTTACCTGCCTGCAATAATGCACACCTACGAATAACTAACTGAAAATACAATGGTAACACTGGTCAGCCTCTCATAGAAGGTAAAAAAGGAGAAAACACGTTTACTGGTCAAGATTTTCCTCTCACTTATTCAGGGTATCAAGAAAGTAATAACGTCATGACCGGAGCATCTCTGTTGTGGAGGGAGGAGTACAATCACATTAGAATTCAGAGAGGAACAAAAAATCACTAATGCAGTGGGGGCACGGACTGAAACACATTTGCAAGGAGAGTAGAGGAGAAAACCTACCTCATCTACCCTCAGTTATCAAGCCCAGGGTGGTCATTAGCAGTGTAATAGGAAAATCAAGCTACTCTACGAAACAGCATAAATTCATTCTAAACAGGACTCTGTAACTTCTGCAAAGACACAGGGAATATATTAATTAATGGCTTTAGTCATAGTACTGCTGTTGCTAGAAGATGTTGAGACAAATGTGTAAACAGAGGAGCCTTGGGAATGTCACAGTAATTTAAAGTACATAAACCTTCAAAGCACTGCCTGTGATAGAGTGATACATTGTCTTATAATTGGGCAATTGCTTTCATTTCATGATATAATTAGCACACAATTATGGTTATGTGAAAAATCGTTCCATCTCCCTCCCTTCCAATTTGTGCCTGCTTAATCTAAGTAGAGAATGCATCTTTTTGCTACATTACCAGTAGGTCTCATTCATCCTCCCTGTTCAGCTGCAGTAACAACACCTCTTACCTGACCAACGTAAGGGTCAAATATTCAAGCCAGGAATTGAAATCATGCTATTTGTATGAAATATTTGCTCTTTTTTTTTTTTTTTCCCCCACATCCTAAAAATATACATACTGCTGTGACAACATAAAGTTAGGTGACTCACAGCACAGGCACGAGTAACCAATCCAGCCAAACCTGCAGCAGAATTTATATACCACAAGTGCCTTGCATTGGGTCTCTAGTCAAGGATATGCCAGAAAGGCCCATTTTGGCTAAAACATCTCTTTTTGAGGGCTACTGTGCACCCAGCAGTGATTTGCTGTGAAGCAGGGTGAAAAAAATGCGGGGCTTCGAATGGCAGAAATCTCACTTGATACTCTGCTTTCACACCATTCCTGCTATCTCACTGCGTGAAAGTCTTTCAAGAGCAATCCCTCTATTTCCATCCTGTCTTCGCTCCCCGTCGAACGCAATACAACAGACAAGCTGCACTGCTGCCGGAGACGCTACAGTACTGGAGGTAGTATGTGCCAGAAATCAAGTTGGAAGTAAGAGCTCCTAGGTTCCAGCAAAACACCCTGCAGAATTATCTTTCCTCCAAAATGCAAATGTTTTCATGAGCCTTGTAAAAAACGTGTTTTTCAATGAACAGACTATGCCCAAGTTGCAAGCACACACATTAGATCCTTGCTTAGTCATGCAGGGGCAAAAGGCCTGTTCTGCTGCTAGGCTCAAGGGCAGTTGTCGCTGAGCCCCCACTTGACTCACTACCCCGAACACAGCCTCGTGTGAGGTTTGTTCTCTGTGTGACTGATGCCAGCAGAGGATCAGAGCTCTCCTGGCACACCTCAGACAGCACACAGTGCAGAAAACAATCTGGGGCTTTAATGTAGTTATCGTCCGTTTCCTGCAGCTTGAAAGAAATCCTGAGAGTCCTTTGCTGTGTGGAACTCACCTCTCCAGCTGCCTCAGAGGAATTTTTATCTTTAGTAGAACTGGCTGGATTACTGCTAATCAAATCTTAAAGAAAAATAATCCTCGTGTGTCTGTTTGTACTACGGAAGAGATTACTGCTAAGACTTCTTGGCCTGTGCTGCGCAGGAGGGAGGGTGAGGTCACTGCAGCTCCCTCTCTGTGTCACGAGACTATTTGGTATCCACTACCTTCCACTCTAGCTGTGGTACCATGATCTGAATTCCAAACTTGTACAACTTGGAATACAATTGTTAAGGTACAATATAAAGGCTGCAGGACAAATATTGCAATCCATACTCAAGTAAAATTCCGTCCAAGAAGTCTAGGGCATAACAGAGAGAAAAAGGGCAAGATATAAAAAATTATATACCTTCTTTAGTCTGTGTGTTAACAGAGAAAAGTTTGAATCCTCTGAGAAATATAAGTTCACACATCTGTGGACAAACTGGACGAGATCCCGTGAGAACATCTGCCCTCTCACACTGATGAAAAGACACCTCTGACTTCCTGACTTAAAAGTCCATCTCCAGTGAGGTTTGAAAGGGACATAAACCAAGGAGTGTCTCTGCAGAGCATGAAGTGCAGGGTGTAGATGTTAACTGGGATAAGTATCGGACGGGTATGGATGGGAGCAGATGGGTGCACACATACTTGTACCCACTGCCATTGCTCATATACACAGACAAGTCTTTCTCCACAACGCACTATCCACAGTCATCCCCAAAACTATCCCTTCTCTCTGAAAACACATATGTTTCTATCACTAGACACTCCTTTTTTTCTTCTAGCAGCTACTTCCCACATGTATCCATAAGGTAGGGGTGGCACATACACAAATTTAAGGGGGGAAATGCATTGCAGATGGAAAACAACAACAACAACAAGAACCTCTCGCATTTGCTGCGGTCTGTCCTGTGGGAGATACTCATCTATGGGAAAAGCTTTACAAACTCTAAGTAAATGGGAAAAAAAAATATATTTTCATAACATTTGGGAGGAAATGCATCTTAATGGAAAATAACTAGAGAAAAATAATAGCAGCTAGTGAGTTGAAGGAACTATATTCTCACTGACATGCAACAACAATAGAAGCTAATGCGAGTCATTAGTAGAAGGAAAAATGAATAGCTGTGGCATATTTGCAAAGAATATATGGCAGTTTACCAAAGGCAAAGCTCCAAGGAATACCAGCTGGGACATAAGAAGGGAGCTATCG
The DNA here is from genome assembly GCA_025331215.1 of Actenoides lindsayi. NCBI lineage: Eukaryota > Metazoa > Chordata > Aves > Coraciiformes > Alcedinidae > Actenoides > Actenoides lindsayi. The sequence goes on along the minus strand of WTSP01001827.1, from coordinate 78,432 downwards.
AAAGAGGAGGGAGGTATAACAGCATCATGGAATGGTTGGCACCATTTCTGTAAAGCATTTCATGAAATGAGACATAGCTGCTCAGAGATGGTAATTCAAGGTGCTGGTGTCACCAGCTACGGCTCGGGGCGGGTGGCCAGGGAGCCTATATCAGACACACACACACACACACACACGTACGTTTTTAGCATGCTTCACCTTGGCAAATTTACCAGTTATTATACCAAAGCAGTGAATCAGATTGTATTAATAACTAGTCTCCTATTTTGATCAGAAAGCATTTACTTCAAATAGTGTTTGCAAAATCCAATCTTTCTAATTCGAACACGTTCCATTTGTGAAAAATTACAGCCTGCTGCCTTTGTACTTTGACCTTATCACCTGGAGCCTGGGATGGCCTCTTGTGTTGTGCATCATCCTGGCATCTTAGCAACACAGGGCTAAAAAGCTTAGTAAACAAGAAGGCATCCAAAATGCCATTGTAACATACCATTGATTCTGATGCTTGCAAAAAGTTGATCTCCATGTTTGGATTTGTCCAGCTGAGGAAGCTGCCTCTGCAATAAAAAAAAAAAAAGTACATCCTAAATTTTGAAAAAAGATGGATAAAATTATTTCTAGCTGAGTGCAGATTTTAAGCAACACAAAACAAACTGTGCACGATTTTCGTATCCCGAATAGCATTAAATTTCAATTCCTCAGTATTTTGCTTTCTCTGTGAGATAACTATTGCAGTTGTTAATAATACAGAATTTGAACAGGGAGCTGCTTGGATTTCCAAGAGAAAATTCTCATTCATTTACGCACGAAGTAAAATTGTGAGAAAATATTGGCTAACAGCAGCCAGGTGATTTCATCTTTAGCTTCACGTCGAACTGAACAGGCTGTCTTGATAAACAGAAGAGCTCTTGAACTCCTGCCTATATCCTTGGAGGCCAATTTGTCCAGATTTAATAGACCACCTGTAAATTGAGAGGCTGTCGTGAGGACAAGTCTGAAAGGCCAGCGTCACCAACTGTTGAAGAGCCCCTGAAATAAATCTGCAGGCAAGACAAACTTGGAGCATCCAAGAGTCAGGGCAGTGCCCCATATTCTGTGTGCCTGCACCTGCAGCACAGAGCAGCCCAGAACCTGGCCCAGGCACAGCAGCGCTCAAACCCCAGATCTGGAACACACTGAAGTCCACTGTCAGAAGTACTGAGGGTCTGGATTTTATACTCCTGGAGTTCACTGGCAGTACTTTTTTTATTACTTCTTAAAGAACACTTGGCTACAGCTCTAGGATTCCTCTTTTCTCACTAAGGGGCTCAAAAATTGCAGCAAAGAGCTTAGAAAAGATAAAAAAGAATCCTGCCGCTCTGCTTATTGTAGTTACGGTGCAGTTTGGTATAATGTGATAATTAGCCCCCTGGAAATTATTCCTGAAGTTCATACTGTGATATAGCATGAAATAAATCGGAGCCAATCAGACAGTTCCAATTCCAGCGTGCTGCTGTCAACGGGTGTGTTAATTCCATAAAAATGAGCTGGTTGGTACGAACAGAAGTTACATTGGTGGGGGAAAAAGGGATGTGTGTGTGTGTGTGTGTAAATCTCCTAACCATTAGTAGAATCCACTTCACATCCACATCTACAGCTCTCTGAATTACAGATACAAGATCTCTGTTCAAATCACTGACAAGGTTACCAGCTGGAACTTTACACTCAATTCAATTATTTTATATTGTACCTTCAGGCGCCATTCCAAAGTGACTCTTAAAGAATAATCAGACTTATTCAATAGGCAATCAAAGTGAAATTGCTTTACGTAAGTACAACAAGGTTACAGACTTGGTGCAGTCTATAAGTTATACGCTTCTAATTTTCAGTGCTTTAAAATTTTAACTCTGATTAGCTCTGATGTACAGGCATCAGCGACCGGGACAGAATTGCCCCACAATTTCAGCTTAACCTCTTCACTGTCTCCACCATATCTTGGATAAATAGGCAGAAGCTAACAGTGCAAAGCAACAAGTTACAAAGCAGTTGAAAGTGATGTTTTAAATAGTAAGTACCCATAGGAGCAGTCCTTGATGGACTGCCCTCCTTGCAACAGGCAGTACACAAATCAAGCCCACACCTGTAACTCACAAAACCACCTCAGAGTAACTGCTCTTTAGCTTAAACTTCCAGTAATAATCTGAATAAAACCTAAAAATTAAATTAATTTCAACACAAAGTTAAATTTTCAGTCTTCAGAGTCTGAGTTTGAGCCTTTTCAGCTAACGTCTATGGTAAAACTCCTCCAGAGAGCACACAAATTGGTAAACAGTAGTTGTAAAAAAATTCTAATATGATTTTATGTATTAAACCCTTTCTGTCTCTTTCTGAGACAATGGAGGATGGGAAGCCTTGAGATCTACATTCAATTTGTGAAATTTAGAGAAATAAAGAAATCTAGGAAGGAAAAGAAGTACAGAACTCACTCACTGCCAGTAAATTCTGTGCCCACACATCTACAGTTGGGAACCATGCCATCTAGGGACTGGTGAGAGTGGACCACCAGCCACTTCACCCTGCAAACAGGGACACTGAACCATGCTGAAAATACAGAACTCCTGGCTTTTTTTTTCCTAAGCAACATGTATAACCATGGCCCACCAGACCTTCTGCAAGGCACTCGAGATGTGTAAGTAAATACTTGTGGGATGAGAGTTCTTTCAAGGTTCTCGATACCGTACTTTGCAGCCCAGAAACCTGTCTCCTAGAAACACAACAACTCCTAACACTGCTTTTCATGGATGATGCTGAAGCAGTCACGGGCCCTACAGAATTCTGAAACTGAACAACCAGTTCAGAGACATCTCACGATTTTTTGCAGCGTGTGCTCCCTCCCATTTCAAACAGCATCTTTGATAGAAAATAACAAACACAGCAGCCCACACTCTTTTCCAAGCTACAGCCCCATCAGACTCTTGAGAGGCATGCAGCTGATGACACGTATCTTCTATCTGTAAAAATTACAGCCTGTAAAATCACACGACAGTCAGACATAGCCTCAATTATCATTTCCCTCAGGAATTTTCTTCCTGGTTTAGATGGCTCCACCTCCAGAAGACACCAAACTAAACTCCCAAGTCTGACTCAAGCCCCATAAAACTTGAGAAGCCTGGAACATACCCAGCCTTTAACAGTGAAAAGGCATCACTCAGGATGCTGGAACTGAGGAACTGAGAGCACCTAAACATCACAACAGCAGCACACGATGTCCCCATGGAATGGACAAGCAAACATTTAAATGTAGGAGCTGTGGAATATCTGATTCAGTGGCCCTGACAGTTTTTGCCGCAGCTTTCCTTACAGGAATGTAAACAGTTCTCCTTGCAATGTCAGTGTTATGTCTCTGGTTTGTTAGAATTTCCTGAACAGTGCTGCTGCCAAGAGCACGAGGAGCGAAGCCATCAAGAGGAACGGCTCTTTCCCCAGCGCACGAGCAGACTCTGGGGCAGTTCAGGACCATTACTCTTGCAGGAATCGAGCCATTATTGGAGATACCATGGGCTTTTAGGCAGTTGCAATTTCTCCTGCAATTTCCCTAAAACTTGTGCAATAGGGTTCTCAGGCTGAGGATTCTTAAACACATTCAGAAGGTTCTTCAGATGAGACAGAGCATCACTGTCTTTTATTCCTGTGGCAGAGGCTGCCTGACCCAGGCTGGCACACCCCGCTGTACACACCTCTCCACGGGCTTGACTAGAGATGAAACCTAGGCAAAATTAGCAGACCTGCTTCGTTGGGCTGGCAGAAATCGGGGCTGCAGAGTATTCTGCTGTATGCTTTGTCTCATTGTTTTCAATTGCACAAAAGCAATATAAGGAATGAATAATGAAAATGTGAATTCCTATTAGAAGTGGCATTTTGCATTTACTTTGACTAAAAAATAGGACTACACAAGATATGACATAATAAAAGTTCTTCATTTTTGGATTAGTGGGATTAGAGGTCTGAATCTTTGTGAAACTTAGTAGTTTAAATGCACTGTAAAATTCTAACATAACATTCGATTAAATCCATGAAGCTTTACTAAAGCTCTCATGGCACTGAGATGCAACTACTTCCTTTGAAGGCCCCAGGATATGCAAACCCAGAGCTTGATACGGTTATTACTGCTAAGCAAACTACAGGGATAATGAAAAACTATTAATTGTATATCATTTTGATATAAAATCATTAATCTGACTTTGACAGGGGCCATAAATAGGCTGAACAGTTTTCAAAGACATTGCCTGTCCTCCTACACAGTGCTTTCCTTCATGACAGCGCTGAAAAAAACCCACCTCATTTTCCTAATTAATTTAGTCTTTGGAAATGTATTTTCAATTATGTAACTCATTCTTCCTGTTGGCCCACTGGTAATCAAGTTTACTGGCAGAGAAAGATCCACTTCTTCATCCAAATGGTTGCCTGCAAAGACATGGATGAAGCTGGGTCAGTGAACTGAACTGGAGAATCTGATTCTTAGTGGTAGGAAAAGAACCAGAGGATTTGGATGGGGGCTTGGTAAATGCTGATGTTGCATACAAAATTTGGTTGAGGTAAGACTGTCACTTAGTTTTAGGCAGTCACTTAGTTTCACTGGTGAAAGGAAAAAGCAACCATGCCATCAGCAGTCTCTCTGTCCAGACTGCAGGTTATGACACAACTGAGAATGAGAAGGTGAAAAACCACCTCAGAGCACTCCAACACCACTGCTCCTCACCAGCACAACCCAGTACTGTGCAAATTACATAGCAGAAGAGCAATGGGGAGCAGGAGCAAGAAAAAAAAGGTTTGAGTGAGCAGTGTGTCCTCTCTCATCATGGAAGGCAAAGAACAGTCTGTTTTAAAGGAAAGAAGTGGTAAGAGTATGTAGTCATGAATGAATCTGATGGGCTGAGATAAAGCATCTTGTGGTCTTTGTTCTCATCTCCATTTTGCTGTACCTTCCTTGGCCACAAAAGGTTTATTCCAGCTTTGCATCACTTTGAGAAAGCGCTCTGGCTCTGTTTTTTTCCATTTTATACAAATACCAAAGCAGTTCTTTGTCCTCTTGTACCAAATCGCTTGGCTGCTTCTCCTGATTGTAATATTTGGTCTATAAAAGACAGTTCTCCTTTAAAGACCTTGCTTCTCTCTTTTAGCAGCTATCTCAGAATTCTATCTTTTGCCATTTAGCTACCTCCACAAAACAAGAAGTTAATGGCAACAACTTTTAAAATTGTGGATTTTATGATTTTATGTATGCAAGCTGATTTAGAAGGAGAATAGCAACAAATGAGAAATGGCAATTAACGCTCCCGGAGTAAAGCCTGTTATTTCTCATGTTCTTCAACCCTTCTCTCATAAAATGCTTTCAGAAAGAAGGCAGCTGATTCTAGCAAACAAGACTACATATTTCATAATTCCACTCCATTGCTTTTCCAAAAACAAAAATACGTAGGAAGAACATTTCAGTATAACTAATTAGCAGGCTCTGTGTCCTCATCCTTGTTAATTCAAGGGACATCTCTAAAAGACTCCTCTGGGAGAGCTTCTGCTGTTATCATTTCCTTCCCCTGCTCAAGTTCAGGCATCTGCTTTGAAGTTCTGCAAGGAATAAACCCCGTGAGCACAAAGGGTGAATATCCAGGTGTTATTGGAGAAATTGCCCTTGTCTTCATAGCATAGTTTAGCACGTACTCTAAATAATAGGTCAGGGTATGAAGAGCTGCAAAGAATAGAAAGCAACGTTCCCGTCAGTCTGTTCACAACTAACAACCTCCCTGTTGTTGTGGCTTCATTCTTCTAAACCCCAGCTCTTGTGTAACGGCCACAGAAACCGAGCCACTCACCAACGTTATTGCTAATTCTCTCTCAACTTGTCCTTGAGTCATCACAAAACAACTCTTCCTGTTGAGTGTCATCAGCTCAGCCGCAGTACAGCTAGATGGAAACCGAGGGACACGCTCCCTGACTCCTCACCCAGCCCTGAAAGGCTCTCCTTGAGCTGGGGTAAGGGGATCAGCAGTGCCAATGGCCTTCGGATATCGTCACAGAGCAGAGGGAAATAATTTCCCACTTTTGGAGAGCAGGTCCCTTCTGAAAGGTTTCGAGAGCAACATCTGCCAACACGGAAGCAGAGAGGGAGCGATGCTGAATTCACTGGTTTTCTCTTTGTGAGGCTGGAGCCTGACACAGAAACAAACTAAAAGAGCATCTTCACTGTCAATGCTGTAAGGCACTTACTGATTAAAAAGTATGCAAGAATCACACACGATTCACTTCTTTACATACTTCTCACTATGGAAATGTCACTTTCCATATGGCTTTATTACTTTCAAATGTGTTTTAGTCCCTGATAGTATGGAAGAGTCTTTGGCAGGTGTATTGTACATACTTAAAAATGACTGTTTAAAAAAAAAAATGTTAGTTTTTCAAAGAAGGATTTTTAATAAAAAAGTATCAAAATTTCCACTCGATTTCCTTGTCTCTTCTCAATAGAATCGAGAGGCCAGACTTTTCAGTAAGGTCAGTTACCTGAAAAATTCAGTAGTCATTCATGTCTACTTCAGGTAATAAAATGACAATGTTTAAAGATTAAATTGCAATTCTTTACTCACTAAATCAGAACCAAATTGGTTCTGGAAAATGAGCACATGTTCCTAGAGAACATAATTCTCTGAAACCGTTTCCCTCCATAGAAGTGATTTCCTCTTCTTTATGTGCTTGACTAAGTTGTATCCTTTCTGCTCTGGCAAGGGCTTGAGGGCTCCCCTTGCTGTTTCCATCCTCTTTGGCTGCTGGTACAGATCCGCTACGTACAAAGAGTTTTGATAAGATCCAAAGAACCTTCACTGTTGTGGGAGCTCCTCCAAATCAATTATTTGCACGTTTCAAACCTTTTGAAACTTGTCCATCATTAATCTCTGAGATAACATGGCACGGAATAATATCTGCTTCACGTAGATCACACAAACGGGGGAAACATCTGTGACTGTGCCTAAACAGGCTTTGTTCATTGCTACTTTGAACAGAGCTATGAACACATTTGGGTAGGAAAGAAGAGCTTAGCTATAAAAAAAATAATAAAAAAAATATCTTTGGTAATGCAGAGAATTTCTGCAAGCTCCAAATCACTAGAGAGTTCTGGGGCCATTGCCACCTACCATCACGCAAGCCAAATACTCCTTTTTGCGTGCAGTTTATCCATGCTATCATAGGCAGGCCAGCCACCAGATGCTCAGAAATACTCATTCCTCTGCAAATTAGTTCACCTCATTTCATAGCCAAATCATTCACTTCTCAATTTCCCCTTTGGCCTTTGCAGTTAATGGGATCTGCTATTAGTCAGTCTGGGGGGACTTCTTACTCCCATTATGAAAAAAAAAAATCCCTCTGAATTGAAATGGAATTCATTTTCCTAAATATACGAGCACAAGTTGCCTCTCTTTTGTTTTCGACTAGTAGATTCAGGGGTGGTTTGAGTTGATTACAAATGAAGGATGGCTTTAAAACTCAACACAAAAAAATATGCTGGTTGTCATTCAAGCACAACCTGAAAAGAAATACCTTTCTCTTCATCTCAATTTTCTTTTCGCTTTCACCCCTCCCCTCCATATCCAGGGTTGGAAGGGTGTTGTGTGGTGTGGCAGAGAGCTAGCAAACGAAAACGCCATCTTCTAGCCGTTTGTGCCCGGAGGCACAGACCAAACCTTTACGCCGGTGCAACGCACCCCACCCCAGTGGCTACGCGGGGGCTCGATAAGCCAAGAGGTCCAAGCTCTACAGTTGGCACTGCCAATGCAAATGACCTTGAGGGAGCTACGTCAAAGTATGGACAGAACCCCTGACAGAGGCCTCCTTCTGCTTCCGAGGCGCATGACGTTGACTGTTCAATGCCGTCCCTGCCGTGCGGGCCTCCCTCGCCAGCTGGGGGAAGCGCGACATCTGCCCTGTGGGCAGAGGCCTCTCGCTCCACCGAGACACTCCGCTAGGGCCTGTGGCCGAGGCACCCCCCGTTCTAAACTTTATAGATAGGCTTTTGAACTGCTTTATGAATCGGGCCCTACGTTTCATGCCAGGCATCTTGCCATGTGCCTCATTTCGTTTATACAAACCTCTAGGGCTGGCTTTAATCTGCCTTCCCAGAGTGCCTGGGTTTGAAAATGGATCTACGGCAAGAGAGAGAGGGGAGGGAAAAAGAGAAAAGAAATCAAAGCACCGAGTGAGTTCACTTGTGTAACTCTCAGCCAACACCGATAGGAGGGCTTACTGAGTTTTGCCATCCTCACCCCTTCACCTCAGGTGCTGGGATCAATGGGGGACCGTTTTCCCCCTTTGATTGCGTAAACGAGGAAGCTGTTGATTCACATCGTACTGGAAAGACATATGTGCTTCATTATCTGGATTCCTTGTATTGTTTCAGCTTGTCGTTGCTGGCTGGGAACATGCAGCCTTGATCTGTTCCCATTTTTAAAATGCACTTTTTTCTGCCCCGGATTATTGCCAAGTGGAGATTTAAGTACACTATTACTTTTATGGAGGACTATTAAGAGTTATTAGATCCCATTAGAGCAGACTATGCTCTTTAAAAAAAGAATCCTTTCCTTTATTTTTGAACAACCATTTATATTCATTTAAACCTGACAGAATGTTTGTATCAATGCAAACACAGTTAATTATATCTTAGATCAGTGAGAACATTTCTTGTTTATTTTTAAAAAATGTCTTCCCAGTCTCCCCTGAAGACTGTTTCACTTAGGTGGCTTTAAAGCAAGTCTGAACCATCCCGGGCACTGGGTGCACTGGGTGTTCTGGCATGGATGGCACAAGAAGAGTTGGAGAAAAATGACTGGAAACTGAATCCCTGCACAATCTGTGCCTATTTTTTTATTAGGTTTGGATGAGGTTCTCATCTCACAGACACTAAAATATCAAGGGGAATCTCGATAGCAGTAGGAGCAGGATCAGACCCTACACCCACAGGAGTATGACCTCATGTTATTGGCATAAGTCGCTACCAGTAAGAACTGCACACGGCACCCGTTCCTGGGTGGTTGTGATGCTTTAAAGCCAGGATGAATGCCTGGATTAATTGCTAGTCTGTTCCAAGTTGACTTCATGCCTACTCCTTTCTTTACAGTTACATCCAGTTCTCCAAATTTCTGTGCATTACGACTTTGTCTCAAGTATATTCCAAACAAAAAGAAGGGAACGCCTCAAAGGCGTGAAGAGTTGTGTGTGCTGACACGGTGCTTTCGGAGACATCACCTCAGACTTCACCCTTTCCCTTACAGCAGTGTTTGCTGTAAGTAGCCCAGACCTATGGGTTTGATCTGCTTGATCTGTAATTCGTGTAATCCACTTCGGGGAGAACGATGTGTCTTTCTGGAAAGCATTCCATTCCCCTTGCCTGGTGAAGACACCCTGTGAGGAGATGACTAAATGCTGCCACAGGAGGGAGAAAAACAAACAGGAAAGAATGAAAAGGGCCTGGGATAGGGCTGTAAAGCAAAACGCACAAATTATTCAGCTCTTCCCCTCCCTGGACTCTCCTGCAGCCAGCACATGCACACCACCTCCCTTCTGGATGAGACTTTGGCATGAGCAGCAGCTCACATTAACGCTCCATCATGTTACCACAGCAGAGCATCGCTTGGCAAGACGCTGCAGGATACTCCCTCAAGAGAACTTGGAAAGAACAGCGCTGCACGGCTGAGCTAGGTAGCGGAGGGGAGGCAGGGGGGGAAACATCCTGGTTATGTGGGGAGTCATGTTTGAAATGGCTTCCCTGAGCATAAAGCAAGTCTAGGACTAGAAGTAATTGTTTAAAAACCTTATATGCTCCTGGAAAACTACCTGCGGAGAGTGTGTGCGGGAAAGAACGCGGTTCCTATTTTGCCTTTCCTTTCCAAGGCTGGCTTAACAAAACAGCCACATGAAAAGGCAAAGAGCAGAACTCTCGCATATGGTGTTTGACTTTCTGTCATTCTTGAGGCATGCTCTAAGGAGGGCAGCTGGAAGAAGCAGAGGAGTTAGGTCTGAATCAAAGCTGTCCTGCCTTAGCTTGGTCCTGTCTTAACTTCTGGGGTTATTTTTTAAAGCCCTTAGGTTTTGTCTAGGCTAAGAAAAAGAGGGGGGGGATGTTCAAGAATTATACCTCAATTGAACTTGTTTAATTAGGAAAAAAAAAAAAAGGCAACACTTGGACATTAGAATCATGGTTTAGCAGCTTTAGCTCAGTTCAAGAGGTGGTGCAATAAAACTAATTTAGGTAAGCAGTACAAACTCTTTCAACTTTTTTCCTAGCTAGACAGGCTTTAACAGTTCACTACAAGAGACAGACTGAGAACCTTAGGAAGCTTCTGAACACAGATCAGGCTGAGCATTTAGTAGAAATCCAACAGGAAAACAAACAACATGGCTCTGAGGCAGGCTGGCCACTGCTTTTCTCTGTCCCCCAAATTGTACAACATTCATTTTAAACGTGGGTTTAAGCTTCAGATTCTTTACTTTCCTGACTAGTATGTGCGAGCTGAAAGGAACACCATCTGGACAGGTCACTTCAGCAGGAGGGGTAGCTTACAGAAACTGGAACAAATATTGGAATTATAGTCATTCTTCTTTTTCCAAGGGAAGGAGGGGAATGGAAATGGAAAAATGTCAGTGAAAAAAAACATATAGGGCCCAAAATTCAGAGCTGAGGAAGTCTGCAATGGAGAATCTAGTTGAGACAGCTGTGCTGAGGCTTACCTAACCCAGGGCTGACCAAGCAACTTCCATGATGTCATATTTTGCTCTGATGGGCCATTAAATTAGTTTGTTGCTCCAGTCCTTGCTCCTGACACCTATTAAATCTACAGCTTTTGCGTCTGGGGTTGTCAAGGTAGCACTGCATCGGACACTAACAGAATCCATGTGGATCTGGGGTAATGAGACAGACCCAGCACAGAAGCTCTTTGCTCTTTCCTTGGCTGTTTTTTAAGGTTATTTTTTCCTATGCATATTCTAGGATTAGTTTAGAGAACCAAAGGAATAATTTACTATCTCTCCTCTGTTTAATGACAGAGGAAACCAGGAAAGCTGGTTTCTGGGCTTGGGCCTATACTTTTTCTCTGCAGTCTTGCAGGAAATATCCTTCTTAATTCCATAAGAATAAAGTATTTAGTTCTACAATGTTTATATTATTAAAAGGCCACATAGAGGATTCCTTCATATTTACAATAGTTAGAAGAACTTGAAAGCATTTAGTGTCTCTCACCCCAAAGGACCCACAGTTACCTGCTCTACATTTGCACTGTAGATAACAGAGATCTTCTAAAGCATTCCAAATCTCAAGTTACTTGCAAGACACCACACTTACTAGATACAGATCTCATCTGCTTTTCTTGCAGCAGGCACAGTATCTTCTAAAGTATGCCAGAATCCTCACAATGACAGGGCCAACACTGTCCTTTCTTCTTCAGAGAAAGTCTTCCCAAAGAATATAATGAGTCAAGAGGGTCAATGATGGAACTGTCCTTTTAAATGAACCCAGAGTGATTGGTCAAGTGGGGATGCATCCCATACACGGCTTCATCCTCCACCACTCTTAAAGTCTCAGCATCTGTTTCCCATGGCACACACAGATAATGCCACTTGCTACCTTATGTGGCTGCAGAAGCAGAGATGCAGTCTCACAACACTCATTCTGCTTGACAAAGGTCAATTATCTTGACTGAGTCTTTAAGGAAATAACAACTGACTAGCACCTGAGAGACTGACTAATAAGTTGCTTCTCGCTTCCACCAGGAGCCTTGAAGTGCAGGACAGAATCCAGGAAAGATATTCTGGAAAGCGAAGAGAGACCTAATAAAGTCTCTAAGCCTGGGCAAGTCAATAAACTGTCACAGTTGCCCAGAAGGAATTGGCTTGTCTTAGATAAACTTACAAAAGGCCCTGAAAAAACAGAACTTTTTTAAATGGCAGAGATTAATTTTCTGACTTCAAAGTAGTATTAATGCAGAGCTTGGCTAAGGTTTCCTGTGCAAGCAGTTTCCCCCCGAGCAATGATTTCAGAATCCGCCTTGTTTTAAGGCTGGCATTTGCTGCAGCTGCAGACCTGGAGTATTTTCGATCCCCTCTGAGTGCTGGAACACTATCCAACAATTAAACCGCAACCCAAAAACAATCAAACATCTGTTTGGAGGCAGGCTGCTCAGTGACTGACATTCTCCTGCCAGCATAAACACTAGAGCTGCTGAGTGATTCCTGTCTTTTGTGCGTGTGCGCGCTGCTTGGGTGTTTTTTTTGTTCCTGCAAGCAGTAGGACTTTGCATGTGTAAATATGCTGAAGAGCATTTTTATTGCAATATATGAGTGTGCTCACGTAGTTTATTTGGGGAAGCATTTTTGTTGACACGAACACACGTTTGAGTGTCAGCTTGAGGTCTGGTTATTTGTGTGCTGGAGGTGGCTTTGCAGCAAGCAACTGAGGATGTGGACTGTGAGCCTGGGATCAGGTATGTTGGTGCAGGGCTCTGTGTTGGTGTATGCTCGTTTACAGATACGTACCTGATTTATTTTGGGCAGAATTAGCATTATGGCTGCATGTAGTTTTACAGAGTGACAAGTACTTTGAAGTGTGTCCGTACATGCAGAACTGTATCTGCTAAAGGGTTCGTGCTTTTGGATGGACACCTATTCTACACTTGATCTGCCATGGAACTCTTCAGCTGCTTGTGCCCGAGGAGTTGGTGTCCCTGATGTAGGCCCAGGAAGGGAGACAAACTGATAGAAGCAGTTGAGAACAGCTAGGTCTGGCCCTGATGTAATCTCGGTCTCTCTACCTCTAAACTCCCTGATTTCAGGAACATCTCGACTATGGCAGGGAAGGGGAGGGTGATGATGTGCCTCAAGGGCTTCAGGAAAGGGGAGGGGATGATGCATGCTGACATTAGGTCTGTCTGCCTAGAGTACAAATTACCCTCCTTCCTGAAAGCACTTACAGACTCCATGCAGGTACCTGCTTTTGTCCCATTTTATTTATAGACTCCAAACAACCAGGGGCTGTTGCTGGCCAGGGTAAAGTAGTGTGCAAATGGCATTCATTCCCAGCAGGAACTCCCTCCCTCTGAAACTAAGACCAGCTTTCAGAAAATGCAATTGTTCCCACTCCCAGCCAAATGACAGCTTGTGCTGCTGCTACCAGTTCTGCCCGAACCCCCGAGGTCTAGAGCCTGCTGCTTGCCATTTGTGGTGTCTTTAGACACCTAGCGCTGTCTGAGTCACCGGGGTGGGTGCTAGCCAGAGCCTGCCTGCTGGGAACCAGCACTAGGGCAAGGGACAGATCTGGGCCTCCCACGGGCTGTCTTTCTGGAGCATTCCTCAGGCTAGGAGAGAGCAGCTGGAGCTTTTTGCTTTAGACCATTTCTCAAAGATCTATTGCTGAAGTGTAAGAACACGCCAGGACAGGAAAGAAAGGGTTTATGATCTTCCCAGCATGAGCCCCACTGTTTACTCATTGTTATAATCACCTATTCTTCTGCACCAGCCTTGGTTTTCTTTTTAGCAATTTAAGCTGAGAAAGTTTACTAGAAAATAGCTTTGCCTCAGAAGTCAGAGGAGGTTCCATTGAATATAGAGCATAGAGTGGAGCAGTAAAGCAGAGAGAAGCTGTGCTCTCCTGCCACGGCTACTGCCCAGATGCTGTAGAACATGAAAAACATTTTATCTTTGTTCAACAAAATTTCCCCCCCTGTCAAAGTGCGAAAGGATTTACTGTGGTGGGACAGAGACTTGTGCAACCTAAAGCTTACTGCTTCTGGATCCTTGAACTCAAACCCACTATCGCTGTTCTTTGCTGTACTGACTAGAGGGAATGCATGCACACCTGAAGTAGCTGTACAGAGAAAGCCAGCTGTCCACAGCAGAAGCTCCAGGACCTGCCTCTGACCCCACAATGGTTGACCTCCACACTTTAGTTAGAGCCATTAAGGTTCTTTCAAGTATGGAGCTTATGGTTAGTCTTAGTCTGGAACTGCAGCCCTAGTTACAGCTAGAACAAGCTGCACGGGCACTGAATGGTGAAGCTCCCATGGATGAAGGTGTTGCATTCTCAAGCCACACATCACATGAGATACATCTACTTGCTTGGGGACAACAGAAAGACTGCTCTACAATGTGCAGTGCAATTCTCACTCTCTTTTTCTAAGACCAGACCCCTCAGCAGGGTTTAACATGATGATCATGACAAAAGGCCCTTAGTCAGCATTAGCAGCTGCTCAAGCTCTTGTTTTCCCACAAACTCCAACTCCAGAAAAATAGTGCAACTTAAGGAAGCTCTCAGCTGTCTACCACTTTCTTTGTTTCTAAAACAGATGTGAAATAAAGTTTGGTCTCTCTTCTGTTCCTGTCTTGTCTGTCTATAAATTTTAATTGTGAGATGTTGGGCCTTCAACTGGTTGCCTTACAATTTACTCCTTATTTGTTGCAGGTGTTTTGAGTGATAGTTGAAGCTCTTCTACTTTGTGGATTAACATATTTACCCTCTCATTAACTAGTCCAAATCTCAGGAAGCCCCAAACTTGAACTTTTGACTCATTATTCAGTCAAACAATAAATAATGTGAGAGATACGACAAGAAACAGTAAGATATAAACTAAGTGTGTACTGCCTTCTGAAAAAAAAAAAAAGGAGTGGTATCACTCAGTGAAAATACTACAGGATAAACTCAGGAGCAATGATATGAAACAGCCATATGAAATCTCAGCATGACTCCTGGGAATAATATATTTGAAGCCAGTAGGATAGTCTCCCTTTGAAAAGGACAAGGAATCAGTCACACGAATGACTATGGACAAACTAATAAATGCTTTGAATCTTATAGGTGACTGAAGAAGTTACTTTTGTATAAACGGTCTGAATATGCTAAGACTGCTTCCTAGAGTCAAGGAGAACAAGTAGCAGTTGCATGTGCTACCAGCCATTTGCTTACCAAAACTCCCAGATCTCTGCATACATTCTCAGCCACAACTGCTTCCATTATTCCTTCTGCCTTACAGAAAATTTCTCTTTTTAGTCAATAACCTAGATTAAAAAATCTGACACACATTTCTTCTGGGAATAACTTGTACAAAAGATCACCTGACTATCAGTTTGAGAAAGCAGAGTTATTCAGATCTGGAAAGGTAGCTGCCACACAGTCTGATCCAGGCTGACAAGAGCAGCTTCCCATAGCCCATCCTGGGGGAGAGGGGGTGTCAGCTCCTCACATCTGCCATGGAGTGCACAGCTGTGAGCTGTTCAGAGAGAGCCAGCCCTGCCTGCCCAGCTGCCCTCCCATTCACTGTCACTCAACAAGTAACTATTTCACAGCCCTTACTGAAAACAATAGGACCTTTCAGGAACGAAATCAGATCTTGACTCTGATAGGAAGGCAGCTGTGAGACACATGAAAGCTTCTGCTCGCTGTCTCTTCCTCCTCTCACAAGGTTCAGATTCAAAGAATCCTAGTAAAACATCCCCAGCCCCTTCAGAAAGGTCAGTGTTGCAAAGGAGAGTCTAAACGTTCGGTATGCTGCAGGAGGATATATGGACAGACAGATAAATAGCTCACTAACAATTTAGATGGCTAGGGGAGGGGGACGAGTATACACGGAAAGTAACAGCTAGAACTTGGTGTACAAGCACAGCATGGTGAAGCTAGGAGAATTAACCCATGGGGAGTGTTGTGGTAACATGGCCACACCACCAAAACTCACTTATTCACAAGCACACCGAGTGCTTGCTTTGCTGCAGCCTGTACCAGAAAGTATTCTGAGAAAATCAAGTGTAGGGGAAGAGCTGCTGTTCACACAGAACAATCAAAAGGCTCCTGCTTTTTTATTTCAAGAGAATATACAGATTGCTCTTCAGAATGGTACAAACCCGGTAGATACTCTGTTTTATCAGGGATTGGCCAGCCTACGATCCCTATTTCTCTTTCAAATACACCAAGCTGTTTCTGAGCACAGGGACAGTTCAGTACTCGTGCAGCAGCACACAATGCATCAAGGATTAGTCTATAGATGAGCCACGTGTTACCCTCTCATATTGCTGTTTCTTCACCTCACTCTTGCAGCCTCTCTTGCTATTCTTTTTCTATTTCCTGCTTACATTCTGTTTTCAATGTGCTCCTTCTTCCTTTATTCATTACATTCTCCTGTCTTCACCAGCTAAGCCCCCTTTCAAACAAAGGGAGAAAGAGAAAACTGAACAGAAGTTTTCTCTTCCAGGCAACATGACTTCAGCAAGTAGCTGTCTCTTCAGCATGACATGACTTAGTCCCCTTCTTCAGGATGCCTATTTCCCCATCACACCTACAGAAGAAATGTCTTCATGTCAGGATAGGCTCTAAAGAAGAGCAGAGCTCTGACTGATGGGAGCAGCACTGAGGCAAGTCCCTGGAGCAGGCAGGAAGGTGTCCTGCAGACTGCAGGTGCAGTTGAAGTCTCTACACAAGCAGAATGAGATTTAAGGCCACGAGCAGGAGAATTTCTGCTGCATCACATGCAAATACCACAGCCATCCAAAGAAACCATGAGATTATTCCCTCTCTTATAACTGGGCCACTTGCTTTCCTTCACAGCAAAGCCCCAAATACACATTCTTCAATTCAAAATCTCATTTTAAACTAAGAAAAAGTAATGACAATCAAGTAGACATCAAGTCTGCAGAGATGCCAGTAGCACTTTGGAGGAGAGTGACCATATATGTTCCTCTTCTGTAAGAGCATGCAGTAAGTTATGGCAATGAACCAACTCTCCACAAGTACAGCATCCAACAGCGATCCACAGGAAACAAAAGACATCCTGTGTCTGCAGCCACATACAAACAGTTCTGGACTGGCATCACTCTGAGCAGGGACAAGTGAAAAGAACAGACTATCTGCTGACATGAACATGCCTGCTCCGAGTAGCTAGCTACACTACAAACAACACACATGCTGTCTTCCTTTGTCTTACCGCTCGTTCGTTTCCAATTTCACATTTCAGTTTTGATTTGCTCTTATGTTTTGAACAAATTCCTGGTTTCTACTCCTGAATAACATTCCTGAAACAGCATCTTGTTTGTATAAATGGTACCTGCTGTAGTACAACGTGCAACCTGTAGTTACCTTACTGTTACTCTGCTGATGGGGTAAGATTTTGCCACTGATAATGGAGGCAAGAGCTCTTCAGTTAATGAGGTAAGGATTTAGGTTTTCAGCTCTGAAGCTGAAGAGCTCAATCCCATTTCTGACCCAAGGGAGGAGCTGTTATACAGGATCCCAACACAGATTTCCATCATTGCCTTCTCATAGTATATTTGAGCTGTTACCCCATATATCATTTTTCCCCATGCTACAGAACTCTCAGTTCCTCACACCAGAGAAAGAAACGTCCGCTTCTTAAACATTTGTTTCAAACTGGTATGAAAAATGTATTACAGAGAGTGATTTCAATCCTTGTAGTGTCTGCTGAAGGTTTCATACTGCCAGAATCACACAAACAAAAACCTATTCCTGTTTACAAATGATACCAATCATTTTCCCCCTCAAAAACAACTGTACCTGGCATAGTGGAATTTTTGAGAAGTGAAAAGAAACTCGTTAAAGAATAAAAAATTAGTTGTTGGAATACTGCTTGATTGTATTCGTTCTGAGAAAGTAAAGGCTGAGTCAATAATACACATACCTGCTGCTCTACAGGTGACAATGTCATGATGACAAAACCAATTATAAGACAAAAGTTTACAGGAAAAAAGAAAGATGTGAATAATACTTGCAAACTATGTAAGAGCATTTACTTATTGGGAAAAGGTGCAGTTTCACTAACAGCAAAGAACATTAAATTAGTTAAACTCATAAATCCATTTATAAAACAACAGGGATGCAAAAGTAATCTTAGAGCTAATTCTACAAAAAGCATAGATGAAATAAGAGAAACTGATAGCAATAGCTATGAATTAGAAAGTGTAGAGAATTTACAACAGAAATGAAAGAAAACAAGGGGAATAATGAACAGCCCTTATCACCTGTAACAACAAGAGTTGCACTATAAGGTTTATACAGGAAAAAAAAACATTATTATATATGGAAACAACTATAAAACAGCCACAGATGAGCTCTTAATGCATCGCTACCGAGTCCGAGGCAGGAATGAATAAAGAGAAATGACACAACAGATCACATTAAGATGCTGACAATGGTCTTTTCTGGTCTTAAAATTCCTGTACTGATGAATTCCCAGGCAGGCAGCCCGAGCGTGCTGCCGCTGAAGTGCAGCTGCAGCATCACTGGCACAGGGGCCGAGCTACGCACAGGAACAGTGCTAGTGCTCAGCAGTGCCTGCCCAAACCCTCTCTGCCAGGCCAGCAAGGGCCTTCTTCAGCCTTCAGCCCGAAAAGGCTGCAGGAAAACCAGCTGAGCTCCACTGCACCATGGAGCAGGGTCAGCAGAACCCCTCCGTCCCCATGGCAGGGCAGCACAGTGCTCCTACACCCTCTGGAGCATCTCAAACCCAGCACCCTGGAGTAAGGCCACTCACAAGAAAATCCCTCTCCTGCATTGTTCGTGGTTATACTGTGGTTGTTGGCAGCATGGAAAGAGCCCTTGAAAACCAGCTTGACTGTAAGACAGTCATTAACTTGGCATTTTATGCCTCTGGCCACAATTCATTCCATAGAACTTGTTCACAACAGTAATTTATCTTTGCCCTTCTTAAGCATTAGTGAGAATGGGGCAGATGAGAAGCTGGTTACTTCATTTGTGAGGAAGAACTGGAGAGCAATACAGTTCAAGAGAGGCCATACTGGTGTCTCAAACTTCTGACAAACTGACAAAACATGCTTTTCAGTTGGTACAAAAAACCTGCAGTCCCACTGATAAAAACTGATCTCATTCATTACACTCCTGAAATTATTCGGGCTGTTGTGTCTAGATGCAGATTTGTCTTCCTGACTCGCAAGGTATGAGTGATGGGGTAGGATTTGGGCAGAGGGACATTATGGAGAGGCGAAGCCAGGAAGACCTAAACATGTTTCTAGAGACTGCAATAAAAGGGCAGAAGGCAGATGTGAAATTCCTTCAATCCTGTATAACAAACGAATCGCTTTATAGTGAGAAAATCAGTCTAGAGCTTTTCCTTATAGCAGAGGAAAAAAATTCTTAGAATGCCTAAGCTTTTTTAGTTTAGGAAAACTGCAAACTTCCCAAAGTGCAATAACTCCTAGGGTTTTTTTTGCCTAATTCACGGAGAAAAACACAACCTTATGCCTTGCTTGCAGTTCACTCCCTTGGGCTTGATTGCTCTGCTAGTTAAACAAGACACTGGTCAAGGTTTAACACACCAGTAGAGATACTTTGTTTTTAATTTTGCTTTCAGTTTTTGGCAAGGTTTCCAGTAGTACCAGGCAGGGAAATGAGATCTTCATCCCAAGGCAAAGATCCCTTTCCAAAATTGTTAATCTTCCCTTACGACACATTTTGGAATACAAACCTATCCAGAGGGGGTTTATTCAGCAATAGGCTGTGTAAGTGCTCAGACTGGGGGGTTATTACAGGGGGACAGATGTTAACAATAATTCAAACTTTTATTCACCCTGTTTCACCACCACAGCTGCTCTTGGTTTTCCTTATGGCCCCACCCAGTGACACTTGGCACACAAGCAGACACACGTATGTAGTACAGGGAGTGATGCTTCACACTGTTAGTAGAGAACCAGGCTTCCTTTAGCATGCAATGTTATCATCACAAACTCACGACTACACTCTGTCACTGTATTATATTCCCTATCTGCTGGAATCAGCAAAATTAGAAAGCAGATCTGGTTTCCACATATCACTTCTGATGAATTTTTGTGTTACAGAGACTGAAGACAACTAGAGCCTCTCGATGACCCAGATCTCAATTGCAGAGTCTCTGAATGTTCCAGATTCCAGCTACTTGTAGGTTTGTCCCACAAGCATGTTCAGTGAAGCTGTTTAAAGGCTCCACATAACTGAATTCAGGGGTAAGTGAAGGCAACAGGGACTTAGTAAGTTTACAAATTACACTAATTTACGCCTTCACTCACAGGGATAATTGCATATGAGCAGGTCTAGTTCCTAATGAAACACTAGCTTCTCACCCAGCTCATACCTGTATGTCAAGCCCAGTTCACAGACCTTGACTCCAGAGCCTGCTCTCCATTTCTGAGGACACAATTCCAGCTTCAGGTGCCTCAGCGCAACAGCATCCCCCCAGTGCAGCCATCAAGTCAAATACGCCGTGACACCAAAGTACATCTACAAAGAAGCAGAAACATGCAACATTTTCAAACAAAATGCTACTGCAGAGAATAAAGGTAAATTAATGGGCTGTAGATTTAGAAAGCCTCTGAAAAGTGGATTCGGAAAGATATGGAAACTATTGGGTTTTCAAAGAGTAATTTGACTAAAAACATCCTGGGATGTGCTTGCTTCAGAGAACAGAGAGCTTTCCGAGGAGGCAACCAGTGATGGCATTCCAACCACACATCTTACTGATAGCAAAGCAGAGGCTTCTATTATTACACTTGGGTTTCCAAAAAAAAAAAAAATTAAATAAGTAATTCTTTCACAAATTAAGTTAAACTGAAGTTAAAAATAATACACTAAAAATGTTTCCAAATGCTTACCACTTTTAAAAAAATGAGTCCCCCGGAGGTTTCACAAAACTCTGACTATTCTCCCCAAATGGTGTAATTATTGTAATGAGTTTGCACTGCCAAGTTGCTGTCCAGGCCAATTAGACAGGCGTGTGTGCTGCTGGCTGCTCCTGGGGGTCAGCACCACGGGAGGCAGGACAGGCTGGCAGACATGGGGCCAAGCACATTCCCATTTGTACAAACCCATAGATATGATGCAAGAAAAATTAACCAAAAGCAAGAGGAACTTTTCCTAACTCTAAAATGAAATAAGATGATCCTAAGAATATGCAGGTATGGGCCAGGAATGACCAGTTCCTGACTTGGCAGCCAAATCTTTTAGCCTATGTAAGAAACATGCAGAAAGTATCATGGGCATCAATACTCACAATAGTCTCTATTCACCTAAAATACTGATGAATATGCTTCAGAAAAGTCTTATCCATCACAAAGAACACCCAAACATCTATCATCCAAACATCAGGGTTTTCCACCAATACTATTGCAATACTACTGCAAAACAACAAGTGACAAATGACCAGCTTTCTAATGAAAGCTGATGAAAGGATCTACCTCTCTTGCCCAGACTCCTATTCATCAAGTATAATCTTAATTGATTCTGTACCTAGGTACAAACCTCTTGCCTGGGCTTTGCAAAAAGTCAGACTGGATAATGATCAGAAAGTCCTGTAGGTACAGATCCATAAACTTGAGCTTCAGAGACACATTTATTATAGCCAAAAGCAAAGTACTAATTAATGTACAGTGGGTGAACTATATCTGTGATGTACAAGTATCACAACAGCACAGTAAAAGCAGCAGAAACCACCCCTTCCAGTGAAAAAGTCTGAATATTAGTCTGAAGTGAGGGGCAGAGTTTGTGGACTGAGATACAAAGCAAGCTCATCTGAAGTATTTCCAGAATGATCTACATAAAGCATGTACCCTGTCTTAACAACATCTGAAGAGCTACAAAACCAGCCAATAGATGCAACAGCTCAGAGACAGGAGTCCCACTGAGTCTGGATGAAATCATTACAAATGAGGAGAGCAATGTATGTGCTAGAGGAAAGGATGGAATTCATTAGAAGTGCAGTGACAGTTCATATTCCTGACAATGAGTTACCAGTTAAATGGGGTTTTTGTTTGTTCCTTCATTTGCTAGAAAGATCTTACAGCAAAATAAATACTGAAAATTGAGAAATAGCTTACAGTGATGAACTCGGGTAAATCCAACTTCTTTTACAAGGGAATACCAAAGCAGATTTTAAACATTTGGCAGCTTATCAGAAGCCAGAGGAAGATTAACTATGTGAGTGAAAAAATCAGGCCAAGAAACCAAAACCAGCTTTTCACAATGAAGGAAAGCCAAGGAGGAACAGAGTCTAAAAAGCATCTGGAAAGAAACATTAAGATCATTTCACTCTTAGGAAATACATCATTGAAGCAAGAGGAATTTGAATTCCTTTTGTAAGTGTGCAGGTATTTATTAAGTTACTTGTAAGATTTAGAGAGAGTGTCAAAACCCCAGCAGCATCAAGACCCCATCAAACAGACCGGGGTCACTCAGAAACAGTAACAAGTGCACAGGTACTGCTGCCAATACCATGGCTAGTGATGGTTCACAGACAAGCACAGGGACATGAGACAGTTTCTATAAAGTCACCAAATGGAACCCCTCACTGACACTCCCAATCTCCTTGTATCATTTGGCAAATCTAAGCTGAAGTTCCTGACATCTGCAATAATCCCTGGACTCCAGCGCCAGCTCTGCTACCGACTCCCTCCGCCGCCGCGGACAGAACATCTCATTACCAGCCCATGTTATTGAAGAAGTGACAGCAGGAAAAGTTTGGGTTTCCAGCTCAGTATTCACTTCCAGATTTAACAAACATATTCCATTTCCTACATTCCCATGGAAATTCCAAAGCCCACAGACTCTCTTCGTTCTGTTTCAAACATTGGCGTTTGAAGTTGAAACCCGTTGGCTTTCCCTCGGGTGGTGGATGGTCCCTGCACACCTCACACTGTCCTAGAGGAGTCAGGACTCCTAAGAGAAGTTCACAACGTGCTTCATGTTCTACAGACCTGAATTGCTCCAGACACTAAACGGCATCACCGTGTCCCCAAGACTGGCTGATGTAACAGCTTTAGAGTCCCAAAGATAAACAAAGGTTCCCAAAGGGTCCTACTAAACCTTCAACTTGCTGTATTCCTTTCAAGGAATTTTAATTTTTTCAGTGGAGTAAGACTAGGCATTACACAAACTTCAGACACTTCTTCACACGTTAGAAAAAAAGAGAAGGGAAGCGAAGCCAAAACCTCTCTGACTTTTTTCTGGCTGATTTCAAACTGTAGGAACTCCCCCATCACGAAAATGCTCTGCCCTAGCTAAGGAAACGGTGTTGATTAGAAGAAAAAGTTCCAGATGTTAACTGAAAGCAGTTTCAAGACTAAGGGAAAGTGGAAGAGAGCGAAGGCATGTGAGGTGACCCCACCCTAGGCAGGAAACACATCGAGAGCCTTGTACCCTCTGGGCTGCAGCCAAAGGCTAGATAACCCACCCGAGGCTGTTCTGCCTCCCCAGCCAGGCACTCATTAGAGCATTTCCAGTTTAACCCCATCAATTCTTTAGATCCTTTCCGATTTGCATTCTTGGGTAAACATATAAACAAATCAGTATTGAAGTTTAGCAGGCAGGAGCAGAACCACCTGTTTTTCTTCACACTTCCCACACGATCTCTTCCGTACGTTATTAGGGCAGCGTCCCCGACTGAGATCCAGAGGGATCCCGAGGGATCTCAGAAGGCACAGACAGGGTTAAACCAGTAAGTTGTTCAAGAGGAGACACTGCAGAGGGAAGACAAATGTCTTAGCTCTTCCTAAAGTTAGTTAATGCTATCTAACTCTTCCTGGGTTCTGGAAAATGGCCAAAGTAAACCAGCTGTTCATTTCTCTGGGGGTGAGCTACCAGTGCTCATTTAGAGTTCTTCTGTTCACGACATTTGGACTACTACCTATCAGAACAATGCTACTTAAATTTGGTATTTAGGGAAAAGAAAGGGAAAAAATTAAAGCACTCTGGCCATGAAAGTCTACATGTGGTTCACAGGATTGAGACTTATTTTCTCCCTACTGGAAAAGCATTCACTATGGGAAAAAGCTGTTTCCTGGTGCAGAGACTACTGCACTGACAAGTAAGCCCCACCAGAAGCTAAGCTCTCACCTGCTTATTTACTTATTACAATGTCATACAGGAGTGCTTTTTTCCTTCCAAACACTGAAGTTCTTCTCTTTACCAACGGACCATGAAGACTGTGTGACATTATTCTATAAATGGGAACATAAAGGATTTTTAATGAAATAAATATTTACTTTCTACATTGTCTTGCGTTCTGCAAGATGGTGATGTATCCTACAACGGACACAGGTCGCATGAGAATGCATTTGCTGCTGAGCATCACCACGGGTTTGGATTTACCAGAGACTTTCTTCCTCTCTCCCTTACATACTTGTGGTTTCATGCAAAGAAAAGCAATGTGGGTGATGGCCTCATTGTATTTTTCAGAAAGACAGATATAGAAGGCTCAAAAGTTGAAGTTAGCTGTTTTAAAACTGGATATTTCTGTCCCTCTCCAACATAAAAATTACTTTTCAAAGTTTGGGGACCTTCTGACAATCACAAAAATCACAGTAACACTAAGGCTGGAAAGGACCTCTGGAGTTCTAGTCTGACCTCCTTGCTCAAAGCAGGATCAAAAGGGGAGGTTGCTCAGGGGCCTGTCCAGTCATATTTTCAGTATCTCCAAGGACAGAGCCTTCATAAACAAGCTCTCTGGGCAAACTGTTCCACTACTCAATGACACGCTCAGTAAAAACACAGGAAATTCTACTTAAACATAAGTAAGAGATTTCGGTTTGTGTCCATTGCCTCTCAAAAGCATAAGTTGTATTATTTTTTTCTGTCTGAAGCATTCTGACAGCTGAGCCCTACATTCACAGCCGTGATGCACAGCGATCCCTAGGAAGGAAATTAGCATACCCTAGGAAGAAGGCATTTCTGCCCTACTCCCAGAATATGTGAAAATTAACATATGGCTGCAGATTGAAACAAGGGAATTCATAGGCCTGTTTTCTCCAAGTCACAAAACCCAACTCCTCCATGTCTTAGGGAAATCTGCTGCGTTTGAGTCTTCTCACACGCTCTGCTTGTTACTGATACGCAATTACTACACCGGAACCAAGCTCTGCAGCTTTATCAGTTCTTGTTTGTGTGCAGTGCCCGGTGTACGTGTACGGAGAGCTGGGAGGTATTGCCAAGTCTGATTTAACCATGCCTAGCTGTCTGGCTTACTGAGAAAGGGGTAACCTTACTGACACTTCATCCTCTGATGGTACTTACAGACTGCAAGCTGAAGCACAGAGAGATGAAACCGCTTATGATCGAATAGTGTGGCCAGGGTTAAAAGTGAGACTTGCCTGCTGCATTAGTTGCCAGACACGCTCTCCCCCTGCTGCCATGTTTGCCACTCAAACTGGGTTAATTTTAACCTACCAGGGCACATAAAACATCACTTGTGCAATACTTCACCAACCCAGCTGTCACTGCAGTTCTGGGTCACTTGAAGCCGCCTGTGAAAGACAACTGACCGAAAAGTGTTCCTAGAAGCAATTCAGCCAACTGCCAGTAAATATGCAGAAACAAGGAACTGTTTCTAGAAAACACAAGAACAGGTGAAATATTCTGCAGAAATTCTGCTACCACTTACATTCTGAGCCAGGTACCAAAACATGTAGGTCCCTAAAATCCAAACAATTTGGATTTTAATGCCAATTGCTCTTCCTGTTATCAGTATTTGCATTACAGGAGCAATACCAATGTAATCTGGCCCTGTCATGTAAGGCTAAAACCAGACAGGTGAAAGATACTTCCTAAAAATCACAGGAAAGGCTCTGTAGTCCTTTCAGAAGATCTGCCCAGAACTAAGCTAACCAACTGATGGAGAACATACTGGAGAGAGTCATCGGGAACTGGCAGAAGAGATGGACAAGATGACACAATAGGGTTTTTTCCACCTCTGATTTCTATGATTACTTAATTCCATCTTGATGTGGGACCAGAGGAGCTGACAGTTACATCTGCAGTCTCTCAAAAGTTATTGACTCTACCCATGGAACAGACTGAAAATTTACAGGGAAAACATCACAAGCATATTAGGAATTGAGGGTGTGCATCACCCTCAATATTTGGGTTAATAATGAAGACATAAATGGGAATGAAGACACAATGAAAGCAAAGATTGGTGTTGGTTTAAGAGTATGGTGAAGATGTGACCAGATGATAATAAACAATCTGCTTATTAAGTAGAGCAAGCACTGCTACAAAGCTACAAATAAAGGTTTTGAAACTTTGTGTTTTCTTCAGCATA
Organism: Actenoides lindsayi; assembly: GCA_025331215.1. Classification (NCBI taxonomy): domain Eukaryota; kingdom Metazoa; phylum Chordata; class Aves; order Coraciiformes; family Alcedinidae; genus Actenoides; species Actenoides lindsayi. Next base: position 52,342 of record WTSP01001827.1, on the reverse strand, counting down.
TAAAAGAAAATCTCTCTTTGCAAAGCAGAATTAGTTTCCAGAATTTCAGAACTTTTCAGTTCCTGCAGGTGTCCTTGTGTAATATTTTCTGAAGCATTTTTAAAATTAAAAATAATAAAAACTGTAACGGTACTTTCTTGGCTATGGAAATCAGAACAGTTATGAAAGAGCAATAAAGCATCATTTCTCCTTTAGCTGCCAACAACTCCAGAAACATGTTTGCTGGAACTCTGACCTCTTACATAGAAAACATTAAAACAACTGCAACTTGATACAATTAACTGGTATTAGATTCAAAGTTTGTGAGGCCAACTGGCTTTTATGATATATTTCTTGGTACTTACATACTAATGGAAACACTCCAAACTTTTGAAAAATATATTCCAGATAGGCCATTAACTCATTTTTTAAAGCAACTGCTCGTCCTGTCTGCAAAGAATGAAAAACAGACACAGCATTTCTACTGCTGTACACCCAAGAAACTTCTATCTGCATTCAGCTCTGCCTCAGAATATTTTAACAATGGCAATATTGGAAGCGTTACGGATAAAGCTGTCATTGCACTTCTCAAAACACTACTATCACAGCTGTACCATTTCCCAACCTTGCTCGTCACTCCCCATGTTAATATTAAGATGTACATAAACCTCATTCTAAACCAGAAAGCCTTCAGCTATAGCCTGCTCTACACGATACACTTTCTGTACGACAGGAAAAGGGGCACATGGGCCAGAGTATTAACTGCAGCAGATGGGTGATGGGTAGAGATTATGAAGCTCCTGGAACTGTAACTCCTATGCATTCCTTCCACCTGCTATTGATAGCCACAGAATTAAGGAGAGAGAAGGTTGGCTTGGGTTCTACAAGCCAAAGGACTAAAAGAATTGTGTAATGGGGGGTGCTGCTGGTTAACTGAAGAGACTCCCTAACAAATGCAATCGATTGGCTCCTGCTGGATATTCAGTGGACTGTTTACAGTGATCAGGAAAACTCAACCCAGCAGCTAATTAAGAGGTGTTTATACCATCCTGGCACTGGGAAGCAGTCTGGCCTGCAATCTCACCAGCAAAAACAAAGTGAACTTTCCAAGGTGGAAATGACAAGTTTATTCTGCTTCTGCTCTTGAAATATCTCATGCAATAGTGTCCAGAGCTGTCAACTACGGCACTCCCCGAGAGCTTGCATCATGTCATGCTGCTGAGCACTCCTCCAATTACAAATCCATAACCAATTAGGCCAGTTTCTGTGAACAGATGTGTACATTCATACTGCAACTGGTCCCCGTGCTTTCAGCTTTTGCTGCCTAAGTCCATATAGCTCAAAAATGCTGGTTCATTTTCTGTACTGCTATAAGCACCCAAAGTTTCACTTGATGTTGGTTTAGTTTGAAATAAATTGAAAGGAACCCAAGGAAATCAGTAAAGCGATCATCTGAGCATAGTGTGGGAAACAGTATCAAATATTTTGACAAGAAAAACTGACTTACCTCATTGATACACACAGCAAAGAAAAAACTGAGCAAGACCACTGCTTGGGGATCATTATCTTCAGTACGCTATCGCCACAGCACACGACTGCAAAGCTGCCAACAGGGTCAGAGCTGCACACCTGTTTCCAAAAGGAATTAGTCTGCCCATCCATCTTATCTTCCTCACTTAGTAAACTCTCCACCATTGTAATGAAGTGGAAAAGCTATTTTCCAAAGTACCTCACAAATCACTTACTCATACACCAAGTTTACTAGAACTCCAAGAGGACATCATCTTTCCACACATGTTTTCAGTAAACATGTGTTTTGTGACAGAAATGCAGCCAGTGCAGTCTCCTGGTGTGGCTGCCTGTGTCACCAAGCCATGCACTAGGTGGCAAGCTGTTTTCTTCCTTCTCAACAACTTTACAGGCATGATTAGGCAGATGTTTCCATAACAAACAGTTACAGAATTTCCTACTGATGGTGCAGCACTGACGTAACAGACAGAAAATCCAGGTCTGCCATTTTTCCAAATGACACAGGAAAATGTAGACAGCAAAAGCTCTAACTGGGGAACACGGGGTTGGGGTGGGAGTGGGTTTGTAGAAGACTATCATCGTACTCTTTCAGTCCTGAAAAATTTCTCCCACTAGGTTGAGATGATGCCAAATGTTTTCAAATTGACTGACACTGGAAAATGGATCCAGTTCTTTATGATCAAAGGAGTATGGCTATAGCATGAGGCAAGGCAGCAGTGCTGTGAAAGGCTCACTCTGCAATCCTGCCATTGCTCACAGCAATGTTACGTGCTACTCAACGCGAGTGGATTTGTAATAACTGAAATCAGAAGTTCTGAAGTACTTGTGATTTATGAGCAAAAGGCTACATACATGGCAGTACCTCCATCACAGAAACACATAAAGATGATATTTATGTCCATTTAATTTACCATGTAAACCAACACTTAACTCTTTGCGACCGTGATCAAAACTCACGCTAAACATGACCAGAGCAGGACCTTCACTTATGCTTTTGGTCAATGGTGCAGACTATTTATAGCATTCATATCAAAACATGTACCTTACCATGGCAACTACCACACGTGTGCTGCCACTGAGACAGAGCACTGCTGTATCCAGAAAAGCACTAACCAGTGTCCAGTCATGCTTCCAGAACTGTGTGTTCCCCAGCTTCCAATCACTGATCATTATGGAACTTTATTGACTGCTTTTCTCTGTTATGCATTTGCCTTTATTTTTATTCACAGAATCAGAAAAGGATCAGAAAAGAAAGGATGGTGGTTTCCATTTCACAAGCCAAGCATCATTCATTCAGTTCATGAGAGGAAGGCCCAAAAGAGCAACTGAGATAAGAGAGTCACATAAAATGCAGCTGCATCAAACCTGGGACTTGACAGTGAACTAGTGGATCTTAGTGTGAAACTCTGGCCACAGCTGCAAGTAACAGAAGGTCTGAGATTCTCAAACGAAGATTGAGTAAAAATGACAAATATTGCTGTTCTTTCTAACTGTTAATACTATTCAAAGTAATTGCATTGTAAGAAAATGTGAGGGAAATAAAGTTCATCTTCAAAGAAGGAACAAAGAAAGATGAAGAAGAATCAGACGTATTCTAAAGATCAAGAAGTCAAGATATTACAAGTTACGGAATGCCACAGGCATGCCTTGCAAGGCTACGTCCGCATTCCCAAAGCTGATTTCAACCTTAAGAGGCTCTTAAGGGAGAACTCTGAGTTAGATTTAAGGTGCTTCATCTGCTTTTACTTTGAATTTTTCGATTTGCTTCAACAACAGACATACAAGATAAGGCCTAGTTAAGGACTTGGATTCAGTGGTGTGAATTAACTCTAGCCCTCCCCTCTGCAGGTATCATCAACCTCTGACCCACACCTAAATGTGAAACGGACATTAATGGATATGAGCAGATAAGTATCAGCAGCAGCACAATTTTCCTAATGAAAACATTCTCTGTTGCTTGAATCATCAGGTAAATTTGCACCAAAAAAATCAGTATGATTTGAAGTTGATGAATAATTATTTTGAAAGCTTAGTTTGAAGCCGCTGTTTTCTCTATCGGTTTGAGGAGTTACGTGGCTGTTCTCAAGCAATGGAGGTACTTCCTGAACGAGAACTGAATGAAGCAATCTCAACATGTTATTAGAGATGTGATTGCAATTGTCACAAAAAAATGTATCTACCATATTATTGGATCAAAATTCTTCAAAAACAAGCAGATTCCCAAACTTGTATTGAGAAACAGAACGGAAGAATTCTAATCTCTCAGATCTCTACAGAGAATCTCTCTTTTTTTCTTCTAAAATGTTAATAGGAAGACTATGACCACGACATGGATGTCTAAGTCAACTATTTTCTTGACTATTAGACTATACTTTTCAAAACTGATACCCCTTTCCTGCATGAAAAACCTTAAAAGGGTAACTGGAATGCAAAGACTGAATCCAACTTCCACTGCATTCAATGGGAAAAATTCCATTGACTCCAGTGTGCCTTGGATAAGAGGCCTGGCTGTGGGGCTTGATCCTTTTTACTTGCTAGTGACTTTGAAAGAATCTTTGTTCTTGGTTTTGGTTTTCTCTGGAAAAACTCAAGAGTTTGAAGGCAGATGGGGGAGTCTGGCCCAAAGGGGGACATGGCCACTTCATGGACCATGAGCACAGAGTAGCCTGAAAAAAATAAAGGAAAGTTGGGAATTAAACATTTCACCTGGGGAAAGCATAAAGCAAAACCTCCTGGAACCAAAACAGTTCCAGTACATAAACAGGGAGAAGCAACAGGAAAATAATTTACAACCATAACAAGTATTAAAGTATGAAAAAAAGGATACAACTCCAACACCAAATGCTGTTGTATCTGCTAGATCACAGACAGAAGACAACTGTAATTACTGAGCAGACAGCATGACAATTTGTGCTACCAGTCACAGCTATCATTTATCAGCATGGACAATAATTTCCCAAGACAACATGAAGTTAAAGCTGCAAAGGCACCTCAATGGCAGTTTGAGCAATCACTTATGATAACCCAGGATTTCAGCAATAGCTGCTGGATCTGTAGGATACTTTCTCCCAAAAGCTCTCAGGGGATAAACAGGAGGGAAGGCCCCAGAAGCACATGGGGATGAACTCTCCTTTTTGCACATGGAGAGCGTTAAGGGCTTCCATGGGACCATTTGTACATGTAAAACTGGAGTATGGACAGCTCCCATGAAAGGCTGCCGTGACCGCACGTGACTAACGCAGCCAGGCCACCCATCCACTGCAAGGTTTGGTCTAGCAGGAAAAAGTAGTGACTAGAGAGATTCTACTGAGGACTCCTGAAAATGGCCCCAGAATCTATAGTGTTCATGCACACCAGATGAACAGGTTCAAAATCTCCTGGAAAATGAAGACAGCCTTCAAAACACTGACATACAGACAGGATGACAAGCACTGTGCTGCCTTAGCAGGTGGAAGGGTAAACTCAAGCCATAGAAACACAGGGTGGTTGTGTAGTAGACAGAAACATTTTAAACACTTAAAGTAGTAAAACTGAATGGAATTCATGAATGAATTACTATAGCTCTTCGAGTAATCAATTCCAATCACTATTAATAATATAACTTTCCCTTCAAAGAATTACTTTCACCTTATAAAGTCAAAGCCTGTAACCTCCTTAATCTTTAATAGAGCCTGCAACAATTACTATAAGCCAGAGGATCTACATATTGGAAGCTCTGTGCAATTATCTCTTTTCCAACAGACTCTTTTGACGATCATAAATAACAGTAAAATTACCATAAAAATTAATAGTACTCCAGTTAAAGAAAATCATTATGTAAAGGTTTATGAATTTTGCAGCCATTAATAGACATAAGTTAATGAGCCAGAGGCTTTCCAGAATACGGTATCAGACAGTTTTCCACCAATGAAACTTTCAGAGTTCCAAATCCTTCAGAGGTCACCAACTTCAAAACTGGAACAGAAAGTTACAGTTTAATACTAACGTGAGTAAAACTGAAACAGAGGTAGTACAGCAAGTATCATGCATGGCAATTTGAAAAGCCTAATAAAAAAAGGATAAGGAAATCTACCTTGTCAACAGCTTGGAGTGAAGCAGGATGAAATTACAGTATTCAAGATGAGAAAGATGCATTTTGAACACTGTGTACACACATTTGTAGCTTTAAGCTAGCAGGGAAAGTTATGATCAAGGCTTATAGACACCAAGTGATTGAGAAATTTATCAGGCCCCTTGGAAATATATCCCAAAACAGGTTATTTTAAAAAAATGTGCATTTTGACAACAGCCAATAAAGCTGATCTTCTATTCCATCACTCTTACGCTGTATGCATGGGATGCTCCAAGCTCACAGTAAGAAGAGTATCAAGGAAGCAATAACAACAGGCTTTGGTTTTGTCAGTCACATTTACAAAGAAACAGTAAATATCTGCGTTATTAAAACAACTAATAAAACTTACTCCAGCACCAGAATCAACTATATATCATCCATTTTAAGGAAATAAAAGGTAGGGTTTTTTTTTTTTTTAAAACCTTCCCCTCCAGTCAGGGGATAATATTTCCCATTGGACAGGAACTGCCAATTTCATGACTTAGTTACAGCCTCACAAGCACAGTTCAGGGACATTGTCTGACATGAACCAGCAACCTGGGCCCCGTGGACAGCACGTTGCATTGCTGCTCCTAGTCCTCTGTAGCCTTAAGAACAAGCAGTTATTCACCCTCTCTCATATCACTGCCACATATTTATTTTCAAAGTAAACTTCAATGAAAGCTTCCTTCCATATATGACTTTGCCTTTTGGTGTCATGAGAACAGGAGACTGAAGGTTCCCACAGCCCTGTTCGGAATCATGTACAAGATAAATATAATGGGTTTAGAGAATATCAGAAAGAGCAGAATCCTAATTAAAAGTTGCACCCAAAGTTGTCAGATACATGACATATTAGATGCTTCATCAAGACACTAAAGATAAATGTTTTGAAAGAAAAGGCTCTAGGAAAATTTGACTGGCTTTCTCTACTAATCCTGGAAGTTAGGTAAGAATTTGTAGCATCTTCACAATCAATACCTTCAGCCCTGAAATGACTATAACCAGCTTCTACAGCTCCTCAGTTGACAAATACTATAATATAGACAGGGAAAAAAAGATCTTTACCTTGTAATGTCTTAGAATTCTTTATGAGGTGCTGATTGTTTTGCAGCTTGTATTCTTTGGATGTCACGTGAGATCTAAAGATTAGAACAAATTGTATTTACTATCAATACCGAGGCTTGATACGTGTTGATGAGAGCTTCTTATTAGCTCATAAAACAGCTCAAATGTTTTGCACTGTTCACTTAAACATGAAATACTCAGCCACTTTCAAAACAACATAATAACAAGCTAAAGATCCTTTAGGCTGGATTTTCAAAACCATTCAGTATCTTGAAGCCATGTTGCCACCTTTGTCAAAACAAGCCAAATATTATCAATTGATGTAACCATTTCAAAAGGTGTAAACATTTGTGATACAAAATGTTACAATTTTCCAAGTATAAATAAGGAATTGTCTGACAAGTACTACTCGAGTCACAACCACAACCACCTTACACTGCACACTGATGTAAGTGGCTTTGTAGTCTACATATTATTCACATTTTATGGGATGCTACTCATACATAATAAAGCTTAGAACCTACTGAAACAAGCTAGTATTTAAATAGTTATCCTTCTATTTTATAAAATTAAACACTTCTCACCACCGATGAGCAATGGAAACGAAAAAGGTTATCTCCTCTTGTACATTCATTCACTTCATTCCTACTTGGAAGTTATTAGGGCATACATAACTCAAAGCACACAACAACAGGGTTATTAGGAAGGTTTTTAATTGTATGCTTATGCTCCATCAAAAATAGACTGATACAGTGACACTACACTGTGCTTCGCAGGAAGCTGGATTTAAAGGAGATTATGTGCTTAACTTTATTTTACCAGCACTTCAACCTCATCATTAAAAAAAATTTTGGCCATTAAAAGATATTGATCCTGGAGCAGAAAGCCTTAAGACTATTCTGAACACATGAGAGGAGATATTACAGGATTGGTATTCTAAAATAATATAAATCAATCTGAGATCTACTATTAAGTGTGGGTGAGGAGTAAGAATCATCTACACGTATAAATAAAATGGCTTACACAACCTAGTTTGTTACACTTAGAACTACAAAAAAATATCAGATACTGCATCTTAAACATATTTAGACATTAAAATTTTACACATACTTTCTCCATGTTAAAAGGATACAGACAAAAGATAAAACCAGCTTCACTTTGGGGGGGGGGGGGACGCGGGACCAAACACGTCCCAAGAGTCAAGTTAAAGATTCAGAAGTCAGGACTAGGAAGGAAAAGGATGATAAATAATTTAGCACAAAGCATAACCAAAGCCTGTCAGTCTGCCAACTTTAAGAGAAATAAATAGGTTTACAAGGACCCTGAGAGTTTTTACAGAACCTCTAGGGTTTTGAAAAAAATAAATCCAGAACAAGAACAGAGTTCTGAAGGACTCTGCATAAAGACACTGATTAGACTGGGAGAAAACAGTTCAAAAGGAGACTGTTCTCTGGTGTTTTGGCTGCCCCCCTGCACCACCACCACCCGCCCCATCGACAGGGCTCTCTGCAGAGACACATCGCCTCGTCAGGAGCCAGGGAAGATGTGCTTGGGGGAGACCAACACCCACCAGCAGCGTCGTGGATACCACGGGCAAGCCTACTTCGGGCATTAAACATACAGGCACTGCACTACATGTACACAGTGTTCTTTTAAGACAAGCCACGTGTTCATGCTTCAATACCAACTCTGAACGCCACTGAGTTGAGTATTCTGTTCTGGAGAGTCAATATTCCCAGCTTAACATAAGACAAATAAGCAAATGAGAATCTTAGTAAGCCTGGGCCACTTTTTCTGGGACTGGGGGGTAGCGCAGGGGGGAAAGAAGGGGCAACTTTCACATTGTTTTCTTCTAATTTTTTTTTCTTACTGTTTTTTTGCAAGAAGAACATATATTGAGGTCCTTTGAAACGCATAAAACCAGGACTCAAACCGCAAAATATGCACCTATGTAAAAAAATAATTCCACATCATCACTTTGGTTTCAAACTAAGACACAACCCTGCACTTCACGCTCGCACGACGTTAACTGTAGGAGAATCACAGAAAGGAACCAAGTTCATTTAAGACAAAGCAATTTTGAATTGCATTGATTACAGTGATCAGTCTATCACTTTAATGTCATCTCAGCTGGCATTTATTAAAAAGACATACATGTGACAACCCATTGATCCTTAACACCATAGCTGAGATAAAAAGTCTATTTGCAAAGGAAAATTACTTCTTTAATTAGAAATGGAGTATCATTTTCTCCTTTCTTTGTTAGAACTTCAGCAGCCACGGATCAAATATATCACGGGAGGGGTTGCAGAATCTGCCATCTAGTTTGATTTAGAAGTCTTCACAGTTAATCACTCAAAGCTGTACGAATGAGCACTCGCGATAGGAAAGGAATCATGCCTACTCCACCTGTACGAAGACACCCCGACTCCCTGTTTCTCAGGAAAGGTCTCAAAAGGGTTGTAAAGGTCTCTCCACTTCTCGGTGGACTCTGCCACAAGGCTGAAGTTCAGGGGACTGGGTCACTACTGTTTCAAGTCAGAAGAATGACTTGTACGACAAAACTAATGGCTGGAATTAATATCTGCTCCAATTCCAGAATCTAGTGTAGGATGATGCTAATATCATCTAATAATATCAAGATCAAAGATGAGTGGAATAAAACTTCCAATTTTAGATGCTCTTTATCTGCAGGTGTGAATGTATAATGAATTCTCGCCACTGGCTCCCTGTTCGGAACGGAATGATTTTGTACTCTGACAGCACTTTCTACAATTTTCTTTTGGCACAACCTGCTTGGAATATATGACAAAACAGCAGGGTGCCAAAACATTTTTCTAAATGATCTACTTTGCAAGACAGCTTCCAAGTGTGACCCTGATGAATCTTATCATTACTCTTGGAATAGAATAAACATGGAAGAACCCACATATCATTTACTTAAGCAGGCCTTCCTTTGTTTCTTTTACATACTACTACACATCCACGCCAAGGGATTCATTCCAACATACAAAGCATTTTAAACCCAGGTTAAATCAAAAGCCATCGTTGGGGAGGATAAAATTGCACTGTGCCTATTTTTGAATCCTGCTGTCTCAGACAAGTGTAATGAATCACTTGATGTCACCTCAATTACCATGTTAGCTCTACTCAACTGAGCTGCTCTTTCCATCCAGTCCTTGCATGGGACTCTAAAGTCTCCTTTCCAGTGGACAAACTCATCCTCTGGCAGACTACAAAGATCAGGATTTTACAAGATTCAAGCTAGAGAACAAGGCTGCCTGACTCTAATTGAATATCAGATCATTTTAACAGTAGAGAGGCTTTTCATAGCAATTTATAATGATGGTTCAGTGTTTAATCAAGAAGAAGAGTTTCTGTGTAACAGCTACATCAAAAATGGGGAGGGGGTCATTATAATACAGATTCAAAAAGATGGCTCTGAATCAAGGTAGATTCCAGTTGCAACAAAAAAATTACCAAATGCCCCTAATTTCCCCACTTCAGCATGCCATGCCTTGCTGCACGCACCACAAACCAGACATTGAGGATTAGTAGAACACGTTAAGAAAGGTTGCTAAGATATACAAGGAAAAGTGAGCATAAAGAGTTAACTGTGGATTGTTCCCTCCTCCTTTCTCAGTCTAGGAACCCTTCCATATGCTGTGTTCTATTTATTATTTCTGCATTGCATCAGGAGGGAAATATTCACACTGAGCCACAGGGATTAAAGACTGAAGCTCTAGAGAAGTCAGAGAACATCCGTCATATCCAGCTGTTTTCAATCCCAACACCTCACACCTGCTTTTATTTATTATTCCTGGGCTAGACAAGACAGGGCTCATTTTTCAGTCTTTAAAAGCTTTCTTAAGAAAGACACAAATCAATCCATTCCTTTTCCTCTTGCCTCTGAAATAGCCCTCCAAGACAACATTAAAGCAAACTATTGACCCAGCGAGGATCTGCCCATTCAACCACTGTGGCTGGACAGCTCCCTCTCCCCTCCCAGCACGGGGACAACAGCTCAATGTGGAACAGAAACACCATCCACTACAAAAATCTGCTCTTAGCATAGGCTCTTAACCTCATTTACTCCTCCAGATTTGAATTGACTGTTTCAAATTTACACTGAAGATGGACTCCAGCCACTCACATTTGGGTGGCTGTGAATTAAACTGATTGTTAAAAAAATTAAAATAAAATTAAACTATTTTATGCAGCAGGATCTTCATTTTTACTTCTTTCAAGCTACCATTCCACAGAGCCTGTCTGTTGGCAGACCAGCTGAACTGCTTTCCTGTTCTCTATCAGGAGATCTCACTGCCCCAGCACGACTGTCCTTTTCTATCAAGTCATTTTTCCAGACAGGGACTCACAAGTCATTCTTGTTGCAATCCTCTCTCGTGGCACAGGCTAGTCTTACACTAGGATCTTTCTATTAACTGCTCAACAATAATTACTCAGTCACATTTAAAATGCAAACCAAATATACCAGACCTCCTTCCTTGTACTTACTGCACAGGCACTTGACCGCTCGCAGGTCATCTCATACTCAGCATATCAGGTTTTTATTTGGAGATGTGTCTCATTCTACCAGTAAGTGCTTTCTTTTGTCCACTCAGACACAGATCTAGTTCACTGCTGAGCTTAGCTTGGCAGGAGTGGCAAGAGTGCTGATCCAAGACACTACTTTTAATCTTTTCTGTTGTATTTTGTGTTCAGTTTATCCACAATGTACCCTTAAGAAAACATGAACGGCGATCGCTCAACTTTCTGACTTTGAGCAAGTAATTTCATAGCTATAGCCACTTCATTTTTTGAAGCTGCCAAGTAGATACAAAGTCTTCCCGCACCACTTGAAGCAGGCCCTTAAGATCATAAAACATTTCAAATTCTTGAATGAAATTTGGCACGGAAACAAAGTATTATCATTTGTAAAAACAAAGTCCATTAGTAGATGCTGAATACATTTGCTCTTAAAGGCAACTCTGCCCTACTGTTCTAGTAAATAACTCAAACCAGAACTGACTCATTAACATGTGGGTAGTATGCAATAAAACATACCTCGAGTTGCCATAATGCTGATGTGCTGTAAATGCTACCCAGCTTTTGGAAGAGTAATACACACTTACTAGACAGCCATCAAAGCAATTGCCCATGATACAATGTTCAAAAAAATAGATTGTACGGTTTGCAGTAGCATCAAGTCTCTATTCAAGTGTAAAAAAATTAATTGACTCCATCTGTATTGGCCTAATGACTGATTAAATGACTAATCACGGAAGTCTTAATTAAAATCATTTTTCTGTACAGAAGAGGATGGAGGGAGGAAGGCAATCATTAATGTGTTATAATGTATGTCAGATTCCATTTGTGCCATTTACTAACAGCCATCAAATGAGTAATTATGCACAAGGTCATTCTGTAAACTTTCTGCATACATCAGGCTGATTGGATTAGGGCTTGGTGCTTGGCTGGGTTCTGCGTGGGGCTGCTTTTTTTCCCAATCACAAACCAGGTAATTAATAGTGCTCAGAATAAATAATAAAGGAAGCTGACATTTCCATCCTCACAGCGGCCAACCCAGGCAAAGATCGGTACACAGCTCTGATAGGTTGCTGGAGAAGTCCCATACCTCACCCAGGACACCAAGCTCATCCTCCTCAGCTACTCCACATGCCTCAGGAACTGCCAGGGATCCCCATCACGCAGTGAAATCCTGTAACAGGCAAGGAATTTTTCCTGCATGATAAAAGGACCAGGCAATTAAAAGAACCCTTCAAGTAAAGTAAGATGGCAATCTAAAACTTATTTTAAGCTTTATTTGCCTGCCACCTGACTACCCTGATGCATAGTGACCTTTGCTATGGAAAAACAACAAGCTGCTTCCACCTCAACAGCTGAGACTAAGCTATTTAAAACAATGTATGAAAATGACTAACAGAACAAAAAAGCTTGTCTCAAGATTAGATGAGCCAGCCTTCCACTTGCATGTAGAGTAATACGTGGGACCTACACCTCTAACATTTTATATGCAACATTTCCAACTCCAGAATATAAATTCTAACAAAAAGTATTTCGTGTGGTGTCTTATTTGCAGCCACAGCAAGTCTGCCACATCACTCCCTGCAACAATTCTGCCTGTCCCAGATGACAATACACTACCTCCTGCATAAAACCTTTTTTATTAAGCTAAAATTAAATATCTCTTGTAAAAAAGTTGCCATAGTCCTGTCACTATTATCAACAAGTGTCCAACTCTGCAAACATTCCTTTCCTTCAAAATCTTCAACTCAAACACTCAGCACTGATGTGAGTTACAGCTGCAGAATTAGGTGCCAGGTTCCAGTTCTCCTAAAAATCACTGAATGAGCTTTCTGTACTAAGTCCCTTCAATTACTGTTGTGTCTCTCTCCTGAACAGAAACATTCTGACCAAAAAAGATCACTGCAGTGACACTGAAAACAGACATCCTCCTGTGAACATATAATGTGTTGCTTTAAAGCATACCTAACTGATTAAAAATAGTGCCCAGAACATGGATGGAGAAGCTAAAGGGACCAAAAAAGATGAAAAGAATCTTAAGTCCTGACTGTGTAATGTCCAGTGACACTTTAAGTATGATTAAGCACTATCCTGTCTAAACCAAAGTCATGCAAGTTACAGAAAAATATACTTAAAGCTCCATCAACCAACTTCATCCAGATTTCAAGTAAATACAAGTTTCAAGTAGTTCAAATTGATTATAACACAAACTTGACCCTCCTTACCACATAACTGAAGAAAACAAAAATATGTGACAACAAATCTCTGCTTGCAATAACTGTCAGTATCACATACGAAAGAAGTTCATTTTACTAAAAGTAAATGGAATTGACAGACAGATATAAAATTAAATTGTGCTATTCTGTAAATGGAATTCAGAGTTTTAAGGTGGTTCTCAAGGCTTAAAAGCAGCATTGAGACTCAAATGTGCCACTCTCTGGGCTTCCAGAGAATTAATGAATCTTAGTTTCATCTTGCTTTGAAGCCATACATTTAAACCAACCCCAAAATCCATCACCACCAAACCAGAACGCTCCAAAACAAACACCACACATATGGCACTGTAAAGCTTTCAAAACCTGAAGATATTTTTATGGAGTAATTCAACACAATCTGCACTATTCTGCTAATGCAAATGAAAACTTGCACAACTACCTAAATTACAGGGTGATGTGCCATTCTTAATCTTCACAGAAGTGTAGGAGTTCCTGTTTCAATCATTTCTATTGTTTGGAACACACCAGATGACAATGGAGTGGCTGCCACTGTAGGCAGAGACTGACTTCTAGGTGAAGCTAATTAATGACTCAGTGTATGACTTACTGTAGGTTTGAAGGAACCACTAGACAGTGGTGAAGATCGATGAGCAAGACAGCTGCAAGGACATTAACTGACCTTCCCAAAGCTTCAGCATTACATTTTTTCTACGTATATTGATTACACAGGTTTTTCCCCCCGATCTTTACATAGTGAAGCATTTCAACTACCAATCATGCACCTGAAAAGGTAGATCTCTTCCTCAGCACACAAGTACATGCCCTTCAAATCATGGTATAACAGCCCAACTAAGCTTGACTGAAAGATGGGCCTTATCCCTGTACTTCTTCCAAGTATTTTAAGTAAATATTGAGAAGACAAATGGCATCCTATGCAAAGGCATCTTCAGCTATTCCAGATCCAGAAATCTGGGAATTTGCAACTCTCTAGGCCACTTCATAGGACAGAGCAAAATAGGTTCATACTAGGTGGTTGGAATGCAGCCAAGAGAAGCCATTTCAGGAAAACCATAACAAAACAAAAAACCCAACAGTCTACACTAAATTTCCTGGTCACCCTGCAGAAATGAGGGAGAAAGTGGCTGCATGTGGTACATGAAGCATTTCTGAAAGTCCTTTAAATTATTAGGTACCTCTGATTTCTATTGTTAGCCAGTGCACACCGTCCTGCTTATTTTGACATTAACCAATACGAGAAGCCACATTTAAAAAGAAAAAACCCACAACCTTGTCTGCTATGGGGAAGCTACTGCCAACCAGTGGGACCAACCTGATTAGACACCGTCATCACTCTACCTGCTCATATCAGCAAGTCCCATTATAATTATTTTATGCTTTGCTTTTAGCTGAACTGGTGAAAAAGGTGGAGAACTAGTCATGGCAGACTTGCTCAAGTCACACTTCAAGCCTGTAACCTATTGTACAGTAAATAAATTCAAGCAAACACTGGAGAAGTTACCAGTAAGCAGGCTAGAGTAAAAGTCACTTCCACCTCAACCCAAATAATGGGAAAGGTAAACAGTATCTTGCTCTTAACCGCTGGAACTGTCACCCGTCTAAGAGGATATCTCCATGCTCATCTTGTCAGTTAAGAAATGCAAACGAGACATCCCCTATTCTTCTGTTTGTTTCATACAGTGAGCACAATTTCTGCATGAATGTCCAACTGTATTTCCATCCTCTTTGTGTCAGAGAAACCTCATTTACCAGTCATTCTTCTCCATATGAAAAGATCTATAATGAGGAGTCTTTCTGTCATTGCCCTGCTCCTCTGAGTCAGGAATTTTCATTTCCCCCTCATACTTGCTGCTGTAGCTGCAATTTCATTTACTGTCATCTCATACCACAGCCTTAATGCAAGCACATCTGTGGCTGGTACATGGAAAAGATTCAGTATTGCTTTCAGAGTTCCTATCGATTAAACGGTTATTTAGAAACCAGGGGGTTTATTTACTATGTTCTCATATGGTACTTCCAAAAAGGAAGGGTTATTCACAGTACTTGAAGTGACAGTTTATTCTTCCAGTTAGTCACCTAATAAAGATATGTACTATGTGATTATGGAGGTTCATTTAAAACACACCAGTTCTAAACTAGCGCGGTTAGACTCAGTGTAATCACAGCAACAAAGAAATCAGAGCAGACTGCAAAACTTAGCTAAAAAAAACCCCAGGTAGTAGATCTGATGGCAATTTTCAAGGTGTAATGAAATCTCCCATACCCACTTCATTTGAAAGAGGGAAAAAAAAGCTCTAATAAACCAAAAAAAGCACTTAAACCAAAAACAAACACCCAAAAATCCTGACACCAAACACTCTCCAAACTGAAGGACTGAGAAACATTGTTCTTGAAAGCACAAGCCCAGGGTATAAGGAAGTAAAAGATGTATTGACATAAAAAGTGAAAGGCAGTATTATATTGCAGCGGTCAGCTAGGAAAAGACAGGGCCATCCGTCCAAGAGAATAACATCAATTACAAGTGGTGCGTTGCAAAGAGATAAAAACTGGTTGGGGCAGACAGCATTCTCCAGCTGAGCAGTAGGAATATACTGATTCACACATACCTGCTGTCTTCCATTTTCTCCTGTGAGACTGTCATCTTCTCAGCTTTCTCAGCAGATATTCTGCCACTTGGCTTTTTGCCTCCTTTCTGCAGGAAAAAAAGTTAAAAGTATTTCTGTAGTGCTTAAGGAAAGTGCCAAAAAATGGTGTAATTTATGATGTGCTAGTGTTTTCCTTTGCATCCATAAGTTAAGAACAAATGGAAAATCATCAGCACTTGAATATGCTGGATTTTGATTTACATATATTAAGATTCTCTCATGATTTCTTATTATTTCTGTAAACAACATTGGATCCTGGTCACTAAACTATTAGCATTCTAACTGTAACTTGAGCCACAGCATAAAAAAAAAGACAAAAGCCTGAATGTACAACTCAGACAAAAAGATTCTGAAACCAGAAGGTATATCCAATTGTCTGACCTGAAACTTTTACCTGATTTTCCTTTTTCAAACGAAAAATCTTACTGGAAGTGAACTAAACTATTGTCTATACCTGAACTTTCAGGATGGGCACATCTTACCTTCTTTGTCTGAATAATAAAGATCTAGGCTTTTACCCAGATCAAGTTATTTTCTGGACTGTTTCCTGGAATTTGTAAATGCCTACAGCACTGTTTTCCTCATTTTAGTGTAGCATATCCATGCAAATACACTATTTTACCTTATGGTTGGCATAGACAGAAGTTCAGTAGCTTTTACTTTTCTTCCTTTTCTGAAATATTCTCCTGGAAGCCACCATAAGAAGTACCACTAAGCCTGAGAAATCACATTGACTGCATTACACAAAATTGGGTGGGGTTTTTTTTCCCTCTTTTCATTCAGGTGTTAACAGAACCGATGGCATCTTCTTGGTTTGTTTTTTTTGTCGTCACAACCAACAAAAAAATTACATAATACTGCAATTACACATGATAATTTTATACCAACACACCCCGCAGGAACTCAATTTCACAATTAAATAACTTCTGTTTCCTGCAAAACCTGCAAGAAGGCTGTTTTGGTCATGTTCTTCATGGTGTAAACTTGAAGCATTTTGTAATACAAACCAGCAAACAGGAGAATGCCTTGTTTGGTAATTTTCTGTCCTGGCAGGAATACTTTGTGTTGGAAAGCTCTTGCTGAATAATTCAGAACAAAAGCTAGAAATAGTTTGTCTCAAAATCTGTGGGGTGAAGTGTGAAAGAAAGATAATATTCTCACTGTAATACTTTAACCTAGATAGAATGCTTTACAGTAAGAAATTTCTAGTTGCAAATGGTGCAGTTATCTCCACAGTGCCATAACTTTATCATTATATGGCAAGATAAAAGTTAAGTCTTTTCCTCTGCAAGGACATTAAATAACACCTTTCTCTCCATTAGCTTTTGCTGTAGTAGCAGTATCCATCCTCTGGGCAATGACCGAGAACCACGCTCCTTACAGACTAGCTCCAGGTTCTTAATGCACTAACAGTTTCAGAAAGCTTCCTGTGTCACTAAAGGTAATTTTATATTATTATTATTATTTGATAGCTCTTGTGCCACACAGTTTCCAAACTCTCCATGTTAATCTTTAGCTGAACTAATCTCAAAATAAGCAGCTGTTCAACGAAAGGTGTCCAAGATTGATGGTTTTAAGGTGTCAGACAGGATTTCACCTCAGTCATCTCAGAAGCCTTCCCCACCTCCAGTCAGGTTTCTGTGGTCCCACACTGCTGGCAATACAGCCCAAAGGAGGTTTAGACAGCATCACGCTGGGCATGGGAAACATACTGGCCACACAGCTGCCAAGGAAGGTTTAAAAATGCCAGTATCACAAGCTTTTCAGATGAAGCTAATGCATCCAAACCAGGGAACCACTCCTTAAATCCCCCCTTCATGTTAATTTTAATTACAATTATTACTACCAGCAAGACAAAATCATCTGCCACCTTTGAGGGATAAGCACCAGCAGGATGACTACTTTCATAACAACCATTCAAGATAGGGCAGCTTGACCTCTCTGGGAGTGAAGTATCAATTAATTATCTTTTTACAGCCAATTCAATTACAGCACACTAATCACTTGTGTAAGACACCAAGACAGAAGCTGGGGGCGGAGGGGTGGCTGGGGAAAAGGAGGAAAAGATATTGCCCGTGAACAGCCCTCAGTAAGGAGGAGAAGGCAGTAACCCCATGGTTCTGATGTAGCATTAAAATCCTGCAAGTAGTTATTAGCTGTTTGTAGCTGACTAGATGCTGTAGAATCATCCTCATTTCAGTGAGCTTTTTTAAAAAAGAAAGAGTTATTGGTCCTAGGGGTAATAGACATTTCATTTAAAGGTGACCAGACACACTGCATTAGTCCTTAATGTTAGAGCCAATTCAAAGAGCAGTGTTAGAGCAAATTCAAAATTGTTCATTAAGGAAAAGAAAGAGGGAAGATGATCTAGTCAGCAGAAAGCAAAGTATGATTAACTTTTGTTAAATAAACTACTGTTATCTCAAGTTCCTGAGGACTATTTCACTACTGTACAGATCCCCAAGAAAATTATCAAGTGTGATGTATCTACAACAAAGCAATCAGCAGAACATTAGTATATAAGCAAACATGTATTGATTTATGATCACATTAGTACTGCTACAGAGGCCAAATGTCAAACAAGTGGATGTATGAACACATTCCTACCTGCAAAACACGTGTGTGCAAACAAAACTGAACAGCAAAGCTATTTAATTTATAGCTTTCATGGAATAAAATAGCAGAAAGGAGTATATTAAAGGATCTCTTCTCACATGAATTTCTGTTAAGTGAGTCTTGCAGCATTTAGTTCAGCAGAGAGAACAGAACCTGAAAGAAAGAATTTATGTGGTCCCTATCTGAAACAGCAAGGCAAGACTGCTCCTTTCAGCACTCTTGATGGACAGAATTTAAAGCATTAAAAAAATATTTTGACAACAGATTTGCAGAAGTTAAGCAAAAACCAGTAGCTGTGATGCTAGAACTCTCACATACGGCCACAATATAACGGACAATCTCTTTGTAGCAAAATATCCATCCAATACAATGCCACCAGAATAAAATTTACACCTGGCACGTCAAGTGGCTAACTCCATGTCCATTCCTGTCACTGGAAAGTGCTCCATCAGGTGTGAATTGCACAGGTACTGTTACAACGGTGTCACTGGTGGGAATTTATGCCTGGCCTGTTAATACTGCTTAAATAGTTTTCTTCTTTTTCATCACAAATTCTGTCTGGGAAGTTACTAACATTCCCAAATAGGTATTCCATTATATCAACCCCCACTGTACAAACACACACAGACTTTAAAACAATTACTAGGTGAATTCATCTCTCGGTGCTGCTTTAAAAATACAGCCAATGTTAGAAAATGGTGTTCAAATTACCTATAATAAAAATAAACCACACACAGCTACACTGCCAGTTCCCATACGGAGAACACATTGCATGTTTCCAATAGCAAAACCCAAACTTCCCTAATGTAAAACACAGACAACATCTTGAACAAATAGTTTGCTTTCACTGCTGGTTGAAAAAACATGAAACCATGAAAGCAGCGAGGCTGAAATCAACTGTTAACTGCAGAAACCCTGTTCCATTAGTGTCTTGCAAAGCTAACTTCAATTAACAAAACCCCCAATAGTATGTCAGAGCAAGGGTTTAGGTTAATTTGACAAAACCCAAAGCATTTAAGAGCTAAGGGTTCTATATTACCCTTAGCTTATGCTGCTGAGCCCGAGCTGTCTTGCTACAGGGTAAAGCCCTTATTCAGCATACTCACACACTGCAACACCTCGAGAAGTGAGGGGAAAAAGGGCTGTTCTTAGCACCAGTGTAACTGCAGTGCAAGTCAACAGGACCCCCAACATCCTGAACTGGGGAGGCTGAGTCAATATGTAGGTATGCAGCACCAGTCTGTGTTCACTCCCCCGAATTACCTTCTCAGTGGCTGCATTTTAGTTTCCCTACACAGACAACATGCATCAGAAGGTAGTTAAGGTACCACGAGTTAGAATGTACATTCAAAGCTGCACCCATTTCCCTCAAGAGGCTCATACTATCCTAGCTACATACATAAGATAGTATAGATAACAAACCTATCCACCACAAGTACAAAAAATGGCTCTAGTTCAAAGGTCAAGTTTAATCATTTAGGAACAAAGTTATTATATAGATGTTCAACATGACCTGAGAAGAATTAAATGGACAGGATTCCTTCCAGTAGGAGCAGTAACTCCCAGGCAGAGAGCTCTACTCCAATCAGCTATTCACCACTGAACTTTTTAGCCAACTAACTCTGGATATACACTACAGGATCTGAAACATTACGCTCTAGGCAATTTAACCTCCATAGAATTTTTTCTTGTATTGGCAATATTAATTAATTCTGCTTCAGAATAAGCCAAATTATCTATTTCAGGGTGTAGCTAAAACCCACAAAAGTATCCAGATCCCTAGGACTTCAGTAACTAGGTCCAGAAAAATAGTTACAAAAGGGCAAGAGGAAACAGCAGAGAATCTTGTACCCTGAGTTCATCACAGTTCCCCAACTGCCTCTCCACTCAGCACTTCTGCAGCAAGCGACAACAGCTCCAAAAGCAGGCAGCCCACCCTGAGCCCTGCTCTGCCAAGCCCCGCTGCCCGTCAGGAGCCTGCAATCCCAGCTTCCAGCAAGCAGCTTTCACTGCTGTTGGTCACTGCCTTGCAATGGTTACAACACCTTTTTAAACTGACCTTTGGAAATTAATATTGAATTCAAGCGCTTTTAATTAAAAACAAACCCCAAACCATCTTACAGTGACGACTACAAAAAGCTTCTCTCTTTGACCCTAAATTTACCTGCTTGCTCTGAATAGCACCTTCAGTTAACCGAAGACTCCTCTTGTGAGAGTGACTCTCATCCATATTAAAGCATTTTGTGGAAACAAAGACTTCACTCAGAGGGAGGGTTCATCAAACCCACTAAAATTATAATCATTTAATGAAAGTAATGACTACTCCGTATTTAAAATATTTTCCCAGGCAGCACTTCAGCATATGGTGTATTCCAAACAAAGTGCTGGTGCATAATCACCAACGCTGCACCACGTCGAGCTTCGGAAGGGCAGAATGAGAATCCTAGCACAAGAAAGGATATTAAGTTTTCTGTCTGACAGAAAGCACACATATGCCCACTGAGATTACAGGCCAGATTAGATAAAACATAGTCCAGATTAGATGCAACGCTCTGAGGTGTTTAAAGGAAAAGCAATGTCTTTTCCTCAACAGAATATAAGCGAGCCCAGAAGGAAGCAGTCTGTCGACACAGTGTCACTCAGATGACCTGGGCTGAGAACACAAACCCTCTTTTCCCCCTCCCACTCCCGTGTCACATTCACTGGATCACATTGTTACACAAACCACCAGATTTTCAGAAACTCCTGGACAAAAATTCCCATAGAAAACCCAAACCCCAAGGGACTATCAGACATTTTTAAAGCTACACAATGGCTGTTAAACCTTGTAACGCGTCCCAGAGAAGGCTGTTGTAAAGCTGCAAGCATGCAAAACTGTCTTAGAAGCAAGAAGGGAAATTCTCCCCATTTTTTTCTTTATTGCAAATACGATGTAAGGTTTTCTTCAAAGATGGGATTTTTTAAAGTGTTCTCAAATCCAATCTGAAAAGAATTGTTTGAGACATATATGCCAGAGCCAGTCAGACAATACCAGTTCTGCAATTATCAGCACCTGCATTACAATTCAATGGATTCAAATTGCCAAGGGGCCACGGCAGATACCCTACTGACAACAATTAGCATCAAAATGTTCTACAGTTTAAAGCTGTGGGTGGGAATTACAAAAGGTTAACAGACTAAATATAAAAATCTTTTTGAATATAAAATCAATGCGCTTTGTTACCGAAATCTGGGTACTGTAATTTAACCAAAATAGGGTTTAGAGTATCTGGCAATCTTCCATGTTTTTGTGAGCTTGGCTTTTCTTTTAAGCAAAATGCCGAGCAGCCAATCTGAAAGTTTAAAACAAAGACCCAAAGAAAGGAAAGCAATTTATATATATTTTATTTTATTAATATTTCTTAAGTTTAGCACCAAAATGAACACCACTCTCATCAGGGCTCAGAATGATCCTTTTATAGGGTCAGATTCAAAACCCCAAATTCTTTTAGTGCATGATTTCAACAGGAAAGTATTTTAGTGGTGAAAATAAAGTATGCTAAAAGTTTCTGGACTTGACTGAATTCAAGCAAGACAGTTTTTTCAAAAGGTCATCACAACATCACAAGATCTATATTTTCAGAAGTGGCTTCTACTTCTGCATATTTAGCAGTGGAAATGAGGGAAATATTTAAAAGCCAGTCTGTTTCTGATAATGCTTTGGACAACAGTTTTGTTTTATTTAGACTGAAGATACAAGCAGAAGAGAGGAAAACAAATTCTGCTCCTTGAAAGTACTAAATCAAGATGTTGAATTTGATGAGAACACAGAAGTGTAACAGACAGCAGCAAAAGCATTTTCAGTAAAAATACAAACTCGATGGGTCTAAAGTTTTACTGATGTTGTCCTTTGTGGGGTTTTTTTTCTTGACAAGATAAATGGTCATACTGGAACTTTGGATCAATATAAAGTATGAACTTTGACATGAACGCTTAATTTCTTTTACAACGCAGTAAGTTATCTTTTTTTAAAAAAAATAATTACCAAGTCTCAGAATAATATAATTACCTGGGAACCATATCCCAGGCTATAGAAGCTGCAGTAAAGCAAAGCAGGGAAGAGATTCGTACAGTTGGATTCTAACTCCAAATTGATACCTCATTAAATGGAGTTAACACTGATGTGCTTGACACATGCTGGGACCCCTTTTATCACAATTAGTGCAACATCTCCAGCACTCCTCAAGTCCAATAGAATCAGCATGGTTAGGACTAGCCCAAGGTTTCTAATTGCAAAATCAGCAAACACGTTAATCATCACTTTGTTGCCCTGTTGTGAAATGAGAGTACAGATGTGTATTAGAGACTATAGAGAGGAGTCCAACAAACTGATTTAGGTATGATTTGAACACAGTAATGTAAGATGCTTTTCAGAACCAACAACTATTATTCTGAAGTTCCACATGGGTTTAAAAAAACAAAACAAACAAAACCAAACCAAAACAAAAAACCCAGAGTGTAGTTGCCTACAGCCTTGCTTTTTTGAACTGAATTTTTTCTCAAGGTATCTGTCAACTGAAGTTCCCTTAGTATTGTTTTGTTGCTTTCATCATCTGTTATGTCATTTGTCAACAGAGCAGGTTCACTCATTGGTCTTTTTCCTCCTCAAAGCAAAAAATAATTAAGGACAGTGGTGACAGTTTTTCTTTTATATCTACTCCTACTTTCAGGGACATGGACAGCAATTGTTTTAACATCTGGAAATGGCATGTTCTTCCAGAAGAGGGAGAGGTCCATGAAAAGTAAGAGGAGAGAGCAAATAAAAGCTACAAAACACTCTCAATACATAAAAAAAAAGGATGATACTAGAGACATCTCTATGGGGCTCAGCAAACTTGATTCCAGGCTCTGCTTACAATTGCACACAGAGTCAGTGCACCCCTGTGCCTGTTGTCAAGCCTGCACATTACTGCTTTAACTTCTCCCTTCTAATATTATACATTAAAAAATTGCAGAGTTTTGTTACGTAAAAGTATCCCTCACATTTGCAAAGATTGTGCACATACAGCAAATAGACCCAAACACAGTAATTTCTGTAGGTAGCTACAATGGAATGCTTCTCAAGTCTTCTTTTCTTTGTAAATGTTCACATAAAACCACAGCAATGCAACAAAGATCTGGGATGAGCATTAGTAATATTTTATCCCAGCTGTTAGAGGCAGCTGAGGAAACATGGCCCATTAAAATCACCTTTTCATTATTTGAGTAGATATTGAGAACGCAGATTTCCCCTATTACTTTTAATACATTAAGACTGGTCAGTCTGTGGATTTACCAATCTAACCAACATTAAAAGAAACTGCAATGGAAAAGGCAGATGCTGCAGTTCTGTTACTAGCATGACTGCAAAATCTCATGAGACAAACAGTGAAACATGACATAAGCACACACTGTCTCAGCAAGTACAACAGAGATACTGCAGACAACCACCAGCTAGCAGGCTCTGGCCATGTAATTATACTGGGTCTCTAGTCCTGAAGCTCATCTCGAGGGAGTTAAATGTGCATGTTTAAATTCACAGAACTTATGTGCACTAAGACTAAGCACTTTGTGGCACTGAGCACTCAATGGGAAGCAGCAATTCCCACGTCAGGGAATGGCCAAACTGTGGGCTCCAACAGCTTCTCCTTACTATATCCAAATAAGTGCTTTTTCAGACCTTTAAGGGAATTAAAAGAGAAACTGAAGAGTTATTGTGGACAGTTTAGATATTACCTTAACACACTGTTTCTAATGAAAAAATATTTCTCCTTAGATGATTCATTTACATGAGTCCAAAATGCAAAATTTCTTTTTCCATGTCCTATGTGGAGAAGTCAGGGTTCTTTACTTTTGAAATATGATAATTGCTACAGTGATGAGTTCACACAGAATTCTGGGTAAAGTTATCAAAATAACAATAAATATCTATTGGATAAAAAAAAGCAGGAACTGCTAGCTGAAATACAGGCCAGATGAGAGAAAACCTAAATGATAAAATAGAGGAGAAACCTCATTATAGCTGCAGTTTCCCTTTGCCCCCATCCAGGAAAAGGCATGAAATGCCAGATTAAAAATAATCTGATTTCACAGAAATTCTTTATTTTTCACTGCCCGCAGGAAAGAGGGGGTAGAGTCAAACCTTTTTTTTCAGCAGAATATTTGTCTGTAGTGGAAATTACTAACAAGTCTTCAAAGAAGTCTTTGATGATCCTCAGGCTACCTCTATTGATGATGTCAAGAGTTTTAGCACTAAGGGCTTCTGTGGAGAAGTAGGAAACGTGGATGGGGAAATGGGCTTTGAAGTTAGCTCAGAGAAGCTGACAGAAATCATGTTAAGGCTTGATCATGCAAACACAGATGTCAAAGGTAAAAATCCTATTGACTTCAAACATGAGCAAAATCAAGTCCTCTACAATGAACCAAAAATATAAATAGATTGTTCCAAGTCTTCAACATTAAAAAAAACAAAACAGCAAATCTAAAACCCCACTTCCATTGTTTAAGACATATTCTGTCTGGTCAGCTATCTGAACAGTATTCCCCCATATGATGAGAAATCAAGTATTCAGGGTTGGGGTTTTTTTTCTTTTGTTTTTATACATACTTACTAGCTGCTGCTTCCAGTAATGGACATGATAATCTAAGCAGCATAATCTTATTTCTGAGATCAAAACCTTACTTGAGTAAGAAAAAAAATATCATTCTTGCTACCCATGAAAAAATGTTTCACACTTTTTCCACGGAAAACAGTATTAATATGCATGTGATTGACCTATTACATTTTCTTTTAAGAGTCTCTTGCTTGGAAATACAACTGGTGAGTCAGTTGTTATGGTAACTATTTTTCTTTTTTTTTTTTAACTAACATACGACAGCCTGTGTGTCATCTGATGCTGTTCCTGAATTAAGTTACACATTCACTTTTGTCAAATAGTCTAAAAAAGGCTTATTGGATGAAGAACTAGTGGGGAGAAACCAGGTCATTTTTCCCAGGCACCCTGTGTTAGCAGGTGGAAAATTGATCCAAATCCTTACATTTTAAAATGTCCAACTGCATATGAAAAGATGCAGGTTTGGCTTGGCCCTCCTGCATGCTCTAATGAGGAAATCATCACACCCTCCACTCTTTCGAAGTTTCAGCCTATAAATTCCTGTAAAAGAATCTCTATCATCAACAGAAAGTTGGAGCTATGACATTATGACATGAAGAGCAGCTCTTTTTTGTTAAACTGCCTACAACTTCATGAGCACCAATCTTGGAAATCCACTGTTATCTCGTGTGCTGCTCAGCCAGTAGTTTTCACATAGGTCTATCTGAACCCTGCCCTGTCTGCATAAATAACCCACTAAGATTATCAGCTGCTACTTCACCTAAGTGTGTATTGTTCCTCATTCAAATCCCGTGTTATCAGCTGAGTACACACAATGGTAAAATCAGAAGAGAAACCCTTAATCCATAACAAATCCTCAGAAAAAGTACCTCAATTAGATATACTTTTAGTGGAGCTAGTAGGGGAAGGGAAAGAAAGCATTAAATAGAAATAAACTTGAATTAGATGGCATAACACTTAAGGTTAAGCACTTGCAACCTAAAACCAGGAGGAGCCAAAACCTGGAACTTCTTACAGCTCCAATCTTCTAAACAATGAACCAGTGATACATTTCAGTTGGCTTAATACGAAAGCTCCGTCCATTCCTAGCCCTGGTTTCAATTGAAAGCTTGTTACTCAGCCTTGTAAACTCCCCTAAATTGAAGACTGTAGCACAATAAAGTTCTTCACTTTAGAAATATGAAAAAAAATTTTAGCTGATGCAGCAGAAATGTGCTGATACGAAGCAAATGTAAACCAGAGGTATTAAAACAAGTTGTTGGCCAACTAGCAACATTACATCACTGATAATCAGTGCCTTGAAATTTCTTTACTCCACTGTGGTGTCTTGAAATACCATCATGAACATGGAGGAGACTCTTCAACACGCACACATGGCTTCCATGGGGGGAGCAAACAAATAACAAAGATAACATCAAAGTCCATTTAGTAATGTATCTAATGCTACTTCAAGTAGTCATCATCTTTTCTGAAGAGTCTTGAGAATATTTAATACCAAAACAAAAAATGTTGTAAAGATACATCACTAGTACTAGGAAGAAAAACAAAAACAAAGAGCTGAATTGGTACCAAGCTTAACTGCTTCACCAACAGCATGAAACTACTAGAAATTAACCTGTAAGTCTAAGATATGTTACCAAATAGTGACTGAAGAGGCTTTCCAGTCAAACTACCTCCAATACATCTTTCATGAGTGTGGATCTCATTACCTATTTGAAATATGGAAGAGATTCATTTTTAAACATCAGCTCCATATGCTATTGCTAAACACCACCACCTCATGGAACTCTTTCACTGACAGTTCATCAATACTGGATAAAAACTGGATGATTCTCCCTCATTGCAGAACTACATCCATACTATAGGCAATGATGCATGAAAGCCTCAAGGATCTCATCACCTCCTTGTCAGCAGAAGTTACTCTCAAGGTATTGAGAGTTAGCCAACATTTCTCTCCACAAGCAGAGATGAGAAGAATCAGAAGAAAAATCAGTAGAGCAATGGCCAGAGGGGGGAGGAAAAAAAAAAAAAAAGCCTAATTCTTCAAAATCCCAGCATCATAAAAACCTTGTACTCCAATACAACAGAGACTGAGTAGCTGGGTCCTCACCTTCTGTGTGAAGTAAATGTTTTTCATTTATTTTGAGGAGTTACACAACTGAAAAAGGACAAAATAGAACTGCATGAACTAGTAATTCCTAGCAAATTATGCACACCGGTAATAACAAGATGCCTTGAAATCCCCAGAACACTTCAGCTCAGAGAACTATGTAACAGAACTACTGGGTTTTGTTTTGAAGTCCTAATGTTTAAAGCAAAACACATTTTCTACGTTTTCTCTGCAATGCTGTCTTTCCAAAAAGTGCTCTTTTTCTGTTGCAACATATGGTACCCCATCCAGAGAGTCATAAGATATTTTGTTTCTAATTGATTAAATTGCATGAGTCACAGGCAGGATCCGCACAGGGACTGCAAAAGCAACTGCTTGTTTTTCACCAATTTCACCAAGTGACACATTCTCAGGACAGTTACCTCCGCAGTCCCAGCTACCAAGCAGTCAACAACAAGCCTCCTTGGAAGCAACAAATGTGAAACTTCCAGAGTCACCAACTCTTGCACTTTTACCATGTCCAGGAGTATTTTGTGGGTTTTTTTCTTAAGCCTCCAAGAGAAAGTGTTGTATCTTTTAGTGTTACAGATACAGAGTAAGACTCTGCCAATTCTGATGTTTCGAATCTCACAACATAAATAAACAGAACTTAAATTCACTACCTTTAGAATCTCAACATAATAAGCCAAATCAGGTCGTGGGTGTTTCTGAAGGTAAAGTGGAAAGTCAGGAAAAAAAAAATATTTTTCTCCCTGCACCATCTGCTTGAATATTTTCCATCAATGCAGAATGGCTTTTGCGTGGACATAAAAGCCTGTGTAGCTGAATATTCCTCATTTCTCCTGACACTAGCACTCCCACAATTTAAGTTACTGTACTTGCTGCAATTATGGGACCAGTTTCACAAGCCAAAGTTGTTACTAGAAGTACGTGAAGTACCAGCAGTATTTCTGAACCTTGGTGAAAGGCATGAAGTCTGGCCTCCAGATTCAAATTTTAGGTCCCATTTCATTCTTGGTAAATGAATTAAGACTGCAGAAATTATTACTTGAACTCTTTTGATCTTTCTGCACATCAGCATGTTTTGCCTGATTAAAATAACTGAAAAGAAACCCTAGAAGGGATAGATTTCTCTTATAAAATGGAATCAATGTCATTAAATCATTTTATTTATTATGAGAAATTCAGCACTATGTGCAAAAAAAAATCCAAACATTTAAGAACTGCCTGTTTGTATTACAAAGGCAGTTTCTTATGTTCTCAAGTTATTTTATTGCTGTGCAAAGACCCTTCTTCATTTTTCAGTTAACTAAAAAGCTGAGCAGTCAACTAATCCATTATCTTTACTTACCATGCTGGCTGCTCGAAGCATCTCTTGCTCCACAGAGGGTGTCAGATCCAGATTCTGGCTCTACCTCCCTTAGGGACTGGTAAATCAGCCAGCGCAAATCCAGAATTGCTAATGACAGAAACAGGAGATTTCAGTTCCTGTTTTCCAGATGTAACGTATGTCAAAAGATACTCAAATGCAGTGAAAGAAAAGAGGTTTGACATCTTTGTTTGTTTGTGCTGATGGGTTTTTAAATATTAACTAAGTCCAAATATTCTTGACAGCCATTAGGTACTCACTACACGAAATTTACAGCTGGGTACACAGCAGAAAACATACATTAACCATAATAGAGAACTTTTCCAGCTTTTGTTAAACTGGAGCTCCAGTAGAGAAGCAGGGATATATAATTCATTTAGGTTACTCCTTGTGTTTTGCAAGTTATGTTGAAATGCTGCACAAACTTAGAGCAGTGAGTTCCCTAATAAACAAAGAATCAAGTTTCACAGCTTCAAAGAAATATTTCACCGCAGATTCTATTTCATCTGGTACTGTACTTCAAATAAGTACTGGTGAGTAATTTCAATTCTGACATCAGTTATTATCCTTAACAGGGGAAAATAAAGAAAACTGTTGCTATTAAAAAAAATATATATATATCTTGAGAGAAACCAAACACCGGGCAAGATTTTGGAAAAATATTTGAGAGATTTAAGCATTCTTTGCTTCTTGGAAGTACTAACAGATTCAGCATTTTCCAGGGACTTTGGTGAGTTTATCAATACCTCAGAAATCATTTAGTAATTTAGGATCGCAAATCAGTAGTTAGAAGGGTGATTTTGATGGTCCTATTTTCTGAAGACAGAGCTTTCTGTATTTCCTTGAATCATTCCTTAAACAGTCAGAAGCCACCAGCTGGAGGCAGAGGAGTGCAGTGAACAACTTGCATGCTTTAAAGGCTGAATATTACCTCATAAAAGTATATTGGACAATCACAAGAACACATCAGCATCTAAAAAAGATATCTGCTATTCTTCTTAGGATAAAATACCTGCACATTTGCTGTCATTTTTGAAGGTGGCAAACTACCTACCAGGGTTTCAATTATGGGATACACATATTGATCAAGAGAAATAGAATGAAACTGGCTCTTCCCCACACTACATACACAGGAGTTACCTGTTTTCCTCCCAGTTTCTTCAATTAATTCAGAGAAGTTGCTAGCAGAACCTGAAGGTCTCAGCGGTTTCTGATGGCAGCCCAGATCTCCAGATGAATAATCACAGCTGATCATCAAAAGAACAACAAATAAAGACTTGGTATGTCACACATATATTAATTTACTGTTATTGTATCCCAACATTACATGTTCAGATAAAGTTTAAGTCAGAGCATAAAACACTCTTACTCTACTTCTTACTCAAGGCAATAGAACTTGGGAGAGCAGAATTAAATAGAGGAAAGTACAAGGCTAATGATGACAACAACTAAGAGTAAAATTAAGAATGTTAAAAATTACAACTCAGGTTAAAGAAAACATCAAGCATAAATGTGCAGTTAAAATACTGCCCACGACACCCAGAGTCTTCTGTCCTTGTGAAGGTGAATGCCTTACAAAGACAGAACAAACAATACCACCTGTACTTGGCTTGGACAACCACGACATAACAGAGAACCTGTCTTCCCAGAAGGATGAAAAGATAAAGGTTCATTCCTTTTAATGAAGGTAGTTTCTTCACAAACACCAAGCTACCATTCTGCCTAAAATACTTACCTAGACATATACTTTAAACTGAAGTCCTGTGAATAATCTTAACTTCAATAATAATGTATTTATTGCTAAAACTTAATTGTTTTTTAAACAGGAATATCATGCTTTCTTAATACAGAATGTAAATGATTACACTGCTGAGAAAAAGGAAAATTAAGTCTTCTAAGTACCCAATGAACAGGAGTGGAACAAATTTTCTCTCTTCAAATATATCCTTATAGTAATCTGAAGAGAATACTTCCATGATTGTGAGGAGATTTCTTCAAGACCTATTCAGTTCCTTATTGTTCATCTTACAGTGCCAGAAAAAAGGCCTGTTAAAGTTAACATCTGCTAACTAATCATGAAACAGACCATCACAACATTTTATAGGGTTTGAACAGAGCTGTGAATTTTGATTACTGTCGACTTTGACTGGATTAAGGAAGTACTTTACTGTAAGACTTACAAAACCTACAAAAATATATTCCTTCATAGGAAATGCTTTTAAAAAAACCAACCGTTTGCATTCTGGGTTCAGAAAAATATGACCTAGTATCACAAGTATGTCTAAAATGAAAGACAGAAATAAAGCAACCAGGTGAATTATATTCTTCTGAGTTTTTGGTTAAATATTTCATTTTGTGAGTGTTAACATCCTACAGCAGATTCTGACATGCAAAGATGCTTAAGCTAGGATGCTGCACAGATCTTTCCTCGAGTTCCATTCCATATGTTCTGCTGCTTGACACCAAGAGTACATGCATACATGCTGCATTTCAAGGTTTTTTGGATCATTTCCTTTGATAAGACACATTCGTATCTAAGTGAGGCAATGCAAGAACTTACTTAGAAGCATCTCTTGACCAACAGCACTTTACTTGGAACTACAACATTCTATGTAAACAGTCCCCTCATGCAGAAGTCAATTGGATTAGAAAAGCTTTCGATTAAGTCCTTGAGTCCCTTATCTTTGCATTATGATGGGAATCATTTCTGCTCTGTGCTTAAATTATAACCTGCTGAGCAATTCTTTACTGTTTCCAACAACATAGTTGAAACTGGGATTACTCTTCTACACATGCATACCGGGCGTGCACACGCAGTTTGTTTCTTTTGCTCTCTTTCCAACTTTTCAATTCCAAATACTTTCACTTTAAAATTAAAAATCCACATTATTAAACCCCAAAACCTCTCCCTCATCACAAGAATAAACATCCATTATAAAAACACTTGAAACCTCCTTGCAGCTCTGCATTTAATTTAAATGAACAGCTCCCCTCCTTCAGGAAAGGTCTCAGTCACACAGCCAAGCCCCTGCTCCAGAGAGCGATGCATTCTAGGAGAAGGCAATACTCAGAGGATGCTAAATGCTATAGTCAGATCATATTAATCAGAAGAGGGACAGCCAAAGCATTATGTCAAAGACTTGTTAATAACTGGAGAGCATAATGACTGTACGTACCAGCAGGGTAGCCATTGATCCCCAGTCCATCACAGATGTCACCAGAACAATTCACTGCAGCGCCCCGTCCACTGAACACGTCATTTCTCCCCTGCCCCTTTAAACAGAAATACACATGGATTTTAAATTTCGACAACACCACAGTGAAATTATAAAGAAGGGATTATTTCAGCCAATATTCAATAGCAAATTGGGTGGTCCTCACAGCTTTTTATAAATACCCTTCCAAGATTTGTGTGAAAAGTTGAATAGGAGACCACACAACAACCAAGGATTATGTGGCACTCCTCTAAAGGGGAAAGGGGGGAGAATCAAACATTTCTTGCCCAAGGTTTGTTACTATGGGATACTATTATGTGAGGTCCTACAGTTCATATATTACATTGCATTAAATTACATGGCAAGAGTGAATAACTGCTGTGTCACATACAGAATCACATGTTATTTTGCTTTTTAAAGATTGTGAAAAGTGAAATAGCGTACCAAGCTCAATTCCAAAAAGCTTTGGCTATTTAAACCTGGCCTGCATCTCACCCAGGATATATGCTCTACAGGAAAGTTTAAAGGCTCCTAGGGCTGCAAAGCCAAACACTACAGAAGCTTAGGTGGGGGCCAATTAAAGTTGCCAGCAATGTTAAACTTGCACATGTAATCATGCTGTTTAGCATCGCACCATGATGAACCTGCCCTCTTTCTAGTGTACCCTTTCCTACTCAATATAGTACAATCTTGAGATGATTAGTTCACAGACACAATTTTACTAACATTAACTGATAGCAGAGTCAAACAATTCTTCTTGCAGTCTTATACTAGGGGAGAATAGGAAAATTTCTCAGCCATTTCACATGTATTTGCTGACAGGACAGAGAAGGTCACAATCAGGAATACAGGTTTCAGTTTCAGATGTGTATATGTTCAGATGTAGGGTGTTGTATATTGTAGTGCACTTTTATACCAAGATACATGCAAACAACATCTTGAAGCATAGAGCTGGCACTGAAAATTAGTCTGAATTGTTCCTGTATTATTGTAAGGCTTTAGGGTTGAAACTGATAAGGAAATAATCAGACAATGGACAAAGTACAGTCAAAAGTCCAAGTGTCAGAAATAACTCAGTAAGAAATGTCACCTGGTTTACATGGCACTAAATCCTGTTCAGTTCTCAGGCAACATTCATAAGGAACTAGTGAATAAGAATATTTAAAATCAAAAGTGACTATTCTTCTGTTAAGTTGGATATCTGTCTTTGTGCGATAACAGCAGAGGTACCAAGTGAAGTGCTATTATAATTCTAAAAGGTGAGTGAACCCAGCTGAAACTTCAGATGGATTCAGCAGTTCAAGTTCTAGCACTTTGTTTACACCTTTAGCAATTA
This sequence comes from Actenoides lindsayi, assembly GCA_025331215.1. Taxonomy (NCBI): domain Eukaryota; kingdom Metazoa; phylum Chordata; class Aves; order Coraciiformes; family Alcedinidae; genus Actenoides; species Actenoides lindsayi. Next base: position 18,973 of record WTSP01001827.1, on the reverse strand, counting down.
GAGATGTAAGCTAGAAGATAAAAGCAAAGGCAAGGCCATTCTTTGGAAATAGGCTTCTGGTACTACTCACTTGGGTGTATTCCTTCCATCACTTCAAAGCACACAACGCCATCGTCAACAGTTGTCCCAGGGACAGCAGTACTGTCAGTAACTCTCATGTACACGAGCTTCCAGCTCCACTGGCATTTTCACCAGCTCTGCCTAGGGGAGAAGAAGCTGAATGTAAAAACGAACTGGAAGAGGGTGTAGAAAATCCTCACCGTAACTGGAATTGTATCTACATTTTGCACCGAGACCATAGGGGTCTCCATCCTGCACCACAGCATGCACACATGCAGCAGGATTCAGCTGTGTACAGCTTCCTCTGGAGGAGGAAAGGACGGGGTGGGTATAAAATATGCAACCTCTCCGTGGTTCTTTATCGCTACCTGTAAAGGCATTGTACTTGCTTTCAATCAGTTCTGATGATTGCCTACTATTAATGTCACTCATTCTCTTAAGTAATTAAGCCACCTCTTTCTTAGATTTGCCTTTGTCTCTCTCTGGCACATTTCCTTGTCTAATCCTCTTTTCCAGATGGCATAAGGACGAGAGATAAGTGTTGCTAAAAGTTGCTTAGCAATGCAACACATGCAGCGTTGGGAAATGCTGACGTCCACATAAGCACTATCTATACATCACACATCCATGCAGGGAGACAAAGGCGCGAACAACCAGAGCGACAGAGGGGCCTCCCAAAAAAGAGCTACCACTTAGTACACAAAGGGGCGCAGGAAACAGAGAAAAAGAGAGAGCTACAAGCTTCCAGGGATGGGCTGTACTATGCTGGGGGGTTTGGTTGGTTGGGTGGTTTTCATTTTGCTTCTGCTTGGTTTTAAACTAGAACAGGAAATTTTGCTTTAAACAAAACAAAATCCTTGAGTTTTCGGAAGGTCCTGTATTTTCTGTCATTCAGCAGAGATTGCAATCCAGAAATAGAGACCAACCAACCCAGAAATAAGTTCCTGAAGAACATTAACTGATGAAGGCAGAGTCTTTTATCACCAGCTAAGTGACAAACAGATATCCTCCTAGGCTAAGAATCAGTAACAAGGAATTTATTCTGCTAACTGCACAATGTAATTGTGAATTGATTCTAAACTCTAAGGTAAATGGGTTTATATGGAATTTATTTAAACCACAATTAAATGTTATGGGTAATAAACAAGAATATTTAGTACACAAGCAGTAATAATTTCACAAGGTCATATTACCATATTAATTAATTTCTGCATCAGCCTACTCAAATAGGTTAGCATGACTCATTTTGTATTGGAAAAACCTGAGATGTTAGGGATTTATTCATCCTGGGTGACAACTTTGAAACAGCTAGTTCTAAGAAAACAGCTGAACAGTAGTAAATGCACTAGAGAAATTCCCGTGTGGCTTTACTCGGGGTAGTCTCTAAGCAGTATTTTCAAATACTAACTAGTCTGCCAGACTACCTTGTTCTCAAATCAGCATGCACTTCATGATAAACATCAACACTTCAAATTCTGCAGGCACTTTAGTACCCATTTTAAACACAAGTTTCCTCACCAATTACTGTTTTCATGGGTTTGTTTCTGGTCCAAAGATTTTTTTACCAAAACTTTACTCCCTCTCAGAAGACCTTTCATTATCTGTCTCCTGAAGTGGGGGTAACAAGTGAGGCCTTGATGATTTCTGTGTTAGGCTGAATCAAGAAAGCATTTACAAAGGTTTCTCTTTAGGAAGACTACCATAATGCAAAACTTTCAACAAATCCTCAGTGTAAAATGCTGCGTATTATGGGGAAAATCTAGGTAAGCTACAGAAATAGCAGTTTGGTGGGGTTTTGGTTTGCCTTGTTTTTCCTATTACTGGCCTTTATTCTGGCATGCAGAGTGGTAATTACATCTTTGCACTCTTGTCCCACCTTATTATCAAGCACCATAAATATGTATCAGAGAAAGATCACTACAAAACACCCCAAGGGGCAGCTGACTATACAGCCTATGCATTCAGAAACTTTCTACTTCCAGGCCACTGCTGGGACACAGCAACGTTTAAAAGCAACTAGAGCTAAGAGTGGTGCAGCAGTCAGTGTCCTATCCACAAGCAAAGCAACAGAGCTCAACATTTACTAGTCTCCCAACTCATTCGCGGTCTCTATATCACCAATAGCTTTATTCCTATCATAATATTGTAATGATAATCAAGATTTAAGAAGATTTTCAAATTTCATGTTAGCCATCAGTATGCCATATACTTCTGAGCAACTGAAATTCCAGTAATTCAAACTGTTTGCATCAGAACTGAAACTATGGCTCTTGCAAACAGGTAACTCAGATGGATTCAGGGGGGTTGGGGGAACAAAAGCCTGCAGGTGAAGAAGCCCATAAGGCTTTGCCACCTGTTTCATGCGGTTAACAGGTGTATGGAACAGCAGGCCTTCCTCTGGGAAAGGCGACAAACTAAACACAGCCAAAACACACACAGAAGCAGCAACAGGGACAGAATAGAACACAGCATCTGCTTACTGGGACTTACGCAGCAGCCAGAAATAAGAAATCACAGAAAGGAAACACTTTATGAAGGAAAACACTCATTTTCTTCATGAAATCTCTGCAAGCTTCATTTACATGTAATTGTTTTCTTTCACTCTCCAATGTGTGCACATACAAACGCACAGACACCAAACAGGCCAGCACAGGTCACTGCAGTTTGTCATTTTTTATTTAAATACAGGAGCTTTCAGGGGCTTTGTTTTGTCACATGTCCCCCAGTGTTGAGAGTTCCTATCTTGCGCCTCTTGTCAATATTTCTACCCAACGTGAAGTCAGTTTCATGGTGCAGCAGTACATAACTCAGAGTTGTTTGCTATTGATTCCTCTGTTGATATAGTTATAATTATTGCTTGTTTACTGGACATTTAATCGACCCGACTCTCTGAAGGTCTGCAGACTACAGTGTGCTATTAGCTGACAGCATCCACTTAGAAAAATTTATCACTTGCAAAAAAACTGATCTAAAAATCTAGCCCTGATATTATAGTCAAAAACTGAAGCCTGAAAATGGACAAATCCAACATTCATGTCATTATTCAATCTGTTCTATACCCCATAGTACTGCTAGAAGAATGTTCTAGAGCTGAAAATATCTGCCTATGGTCTTTCTATTCCAGGAGATTACTTCAATATGTCCAAGGTACTATTTCAGTAAAGGGAGGAGAAAAAAAAATTGTATTTTTTCAGAATCCATAGTTATACACAGTTTACAAGCACAGAACTATTTGCATGAAGTATGAGTACACTGACTCATTAGCAATAAAGTTTGATATTAACCAACACACCTAACCATAAAAAAACCAAACTTCAAGATCTCACATTCAAAACTTTATAAGGACAGTTTCCAGATCCTTAACTTGAATCAACTAAAACAATCAACAAGATACTGTTGTCAGGGTGGGATTCTGGGGCAAAATTATCTTGTCACTTGTGAGCACATATCCAGTGCAAGCTTAAATCGAGTACTAAACACTTACAACCCCACAGAAACAGACCAGCTACAGAACCAGTGTGAGCCTGAAGAATTTACTAATTCAGTCTCAAAACAGATGCTAGAGAGACACCCAGTGGTACAAAACCGTCTGTGCACAGATGCACAAATTCCCATACATAAAATAGCCTGTCTTCAGTGTCCCAAGAAGTGAGAAGCTGTAACAACAATGCCATTTTTAAATGTTTAGGTCATAACAAACACCCTTCGCCATAGTTTTTAGCCTCTCTGAACACACACTACTGTGAATTTCCACCAAACCCAGAGAGACCCCTTCTCTTACGGGGATCTTTAATCAAGGAACTTCTTTCTGTTCAGGATGCTAGAAGAAAAGGAACTCATTGAAATGTTGCCTTAGTAACCCACACATGAGATATTGCTCCATAACAGATAGTTTATTCAAATTCTTTAAATCCTTTAACATCTTTGGACTGACCTTGTACACACATTCGTGGTCATATGACGTGCTTCCCCTGTGCATCTTTGAAGGCCTGAGACTTACCAAAAATGGATGATCTCTTCCTGGTTTCTACCATTAACATCTTCCATGAACTTTCTGAGGTGACTCAGAGGTAACGCAGCCTCAACCGAGAGGCCAACAAGAACACACGAGAAGCACAACTCTTCAATAAACATCACAGAAGTCTGACAGCTCAGACTAAATCAGTTTGGCTGCTTATGGTACATAGATATATGACAATTTAAGGTGGAAGGGCTTTTTTTTTTTTTAAAGGTATGTAATAAGCTACAAGCTCACCTGTCGATATCCAGTTTTGAAATCCTCTCCCCATAATTTCTCCACTGATAAACTTGCCCTCATAGTAACTTCCATCTTTACAGAACAGCTTGTCCTGACCTAGAAAACAAAAACAATACTTCTAACCCCTTTTAACAGACAAACCTCCACCTGGTTTCAACTAGAGTCAAAAGCTGACACTCCTCTTTTCCTTTACATGATTAAATGTATAGCTATGCATTGCTTGCACCTGCACATGCTTTAGAATTTTCTTAGGACTTACTTTCTTGGCATCCAAACATTGAGCCAAACTGAAGGCATTTACAAGGCATATATAAGGCAGAAATTAAAAATCCCTTAAAACAAAATATTCCCTGCTGACTCTAACAGAACACAGCTATTAAACTCTTAAAGTCAAGAATCTGACTTTCACAGCAGCAGTAGCTGTACAGGTAGTGATATTTTACTGTGCTGTGCAGAGGGGGGATCTGTTTGCCTTCCTATCCCATTGCATGCAAAAAGTTCAAAGACTACAAGTGATCCTACTTTTCAAGTGTTTTGGAAAAAAGGTTCATTTACACCCCTCAGGTCAGGGCTCTGAATACACCCATGAGGTCCCAGTTCCTCCAACAAGACCCAGCCAAGGCCCCTACAAACACCCTGCCCATCATGTTTAAAGAAAAACCAAACGACAAAACCCCTGAAATTATTTAAATACAAGTAGAGTAGGTTATTGAACAGCTTACAATAAAAAAGTGCAGGCACTCATTTTGCTCGGGGACACCTATTTTAAAGATTCAGTACAAACAGCATTTCTGTGAAAAGAAATAGAGTAGCTCTGCTTACTCTTCCTATTCCCTTCACACTGCCATGGGAACCGGGGCTCTTCACGCCTCACAGCCACGGCAAGCGTTCCACGCCAGAAGCGCTACCGACTTGCGCGAGCCTCGCACAAGCCCAGGCGGCCAGCGCAGAAGGCAAAGCAAAGCCCTCCAGGGCAAACCCGTTCGTATTCACATCGACATAAACGCGGCAGCGCGGCCTTCGCGGCTCCTCGTCCTAACGAGACCGGGACTGGGCGAAGACGGCCCCACGGGCCGGGGACCGGTGAGCAGCAGGAAGAAGACGACGAGACGGAAGCCGCTGCCCGCCCACCGTCTGCCCCGCACCAGGGCCCGGCTGCTCGGCTCTTATCGTCCGCCCGGCAGCGCGGGGCGGGCCCGCGCCTGCGCACTCGCCAAGGGGCCGCCCAGCCGGTGCTCGCGCCCCGCCGCCCGCCTCCCGCCCACAGCGCGGGCCGCCCGCCGGCAGCGCAGCCGTTCCCTGCGGCCGTTCCGCTCCCCCAGCTCGCCCGTGGGTTCACCGCCCCCCCCCCGCCATTTCCCTCTGGGCGCCGCGGCACCGCCCACTGCCCCCGCCGCAACCAATGGCGGGGGAGCGGTAGGGCTCTTGCCCCGGAAGCGGAAGCGCCCGTGCCCGCCCGTGACGTCGCGGTGCGGTGTGTGGAGGCAGAGGGCGGGGGAGCGGAAGGGAGAACCCGGCTCGGGCGGCTGTGAGTAGCTGCTGCCCCGCGTCGGCGCCCCGGGGGCCCGGCCGGAGCCGAGGGCGGGACGGGACGGGACGGAGGTCGCGCCTCCGGGCGGGCGGGCGCGGAGGCAGCTCGGCGGGCGGAGGCGGTGACGGCCCCCGGGAGGATCGGTGTCTTCAGCCCAGGGCCCCTCCGCGGGCGCGGGGGCTTCTCCGGGCTCGGCGACCACTGCGGTATCCGCGGCCTAGGCGCTGCTGCGGGGGCCGCTGCTGGGCCGTTCTCCCGGAGGGGGTCGTTCTGCCTCCGGCCCAGCCGCTGTCTGTCCTGGTGCCGTACCCGGGCCCTCCTCACCTCAGCGGGCCCCTCTCCTGCCTCGCGGGCCTCTCGTCCTGGCCTCTTTGCCAAAACAGCGGCAGCCTTCGTGCGCTTTGATTTCTCCCGAAGTGTCTTGTATTGCTGTTGTTCCACCGCGTTTGGTCTTGGGTAGCGCCCAGGGTACGTGAAGTCTCGGTTCCGGGTAAACGCACAGGGCGCGGGTGCCGGGCAGCGGCTGCTGCTCAGGCGCTCGGGAGTTGGGACAAACCAGGCTGCTGTCCTAGTGGGTAAAGCGAAACAGTGTCATTTTTAGGATAAAAAAAAAAACCAAAACCAAAACGACAACAGTTTGCACAACCAGTGGGTTATTTTCCCGTGTTGTCCATTCACCCGGTTAGTAATCACTTTAGTGTACTCTTTACAGTAATCTCCTCTATGAGATAAGGAGACTTGTATGAATCGTAGCGTGGTTTTTCTAGTTATGTGGTTCGTTTGTGTTTTGAATTTAAGAAAAAAAATCTATGGTCAGAGAGTTGTATGAAAATCTGTCCCTCTCTGTTTGTAGCAGAAGTTAAATGCCTTCACTGCCCCAGGTCCTGTAATTTGTAAGAACCCGGCGATGCAATAGTGCTTGTGATGGCATTACCATAACAATTGTGGTAGAAAGCATTAATTGTTGACAGTCATGCATTTGCCTATTTGGTATTTTTCAGAAGAGGAAAGCGTTTTAGTGTGGCTTAGTTTTAGTAGCAGTCTGTGTTCTGCTCGTAGCAAACTATTCAACTGTCTGTTCTCTTAATCTTTGTACATCTTTCTGATTATTTGTCTTGCTGAAATGGCTGAAGGATTATCATCACTTGTTATGCTGAACATTAAAGTTTTCAGTTCCATTATGAAAGAAGGATTGTTACTCTTGAAATTTAATTATTCCCTTAAACCAGTGAGATCTTACTTGTGTTCTTAACTGTAAACTACCTTCAGAACAATGCCAGAGGCTGCTTCTCTTGATAGTTGTCTAGTTACAGATGTTCTTCCAGTAAAGTTTTAATGTGGTAGGAAATATTAACTTAAATCTAAACTGTCCCGTGAGATAGTTCAGTCTTTGCTACTTAACTTAAGCCAGTGAGAGGTTTCTTTTCAGTAAACCAGGCAGTGTTAGCTGGTGGTAATTCTTGGTTTGCTATGGAAGGGCTGTGTGGATGGTAAACCATCATACGTAATCACACAGAACATCACTTTTCACACCGAGCAAATGCCATCAGAAGCCTGACACCCATGGTTCTTCACTTGGGCTGCATAGGTTAGCATTTACAATTTTAGATTTATTTATAGCCCGTGTTTGCCATGAGTGTCAAATGAGTTTTGGGAATATGAGAGGTTTTGTGTTTGTGGTCTTAGAGAATTGCTGTCCAATCAACAGATTCAGTATCTTTTTGTTGCAGCTTGATACTTCAGGACACTTAAAAAAACCCCAAACCAACAAATAAACAAAATCAAGCACAAAATTATGCTCAGCTAGTAGTCCTGAGTAACTTCTTTATCCTGCAGTGCAGTGAATGGGCAGAACAATAATTGCTTCCTTTTGCCTGTAATGAAAAAGTCTATATCTATATTGTACGAGTTTCTATTTGATATTTGTTCTTTTTAGCTCTAGCTTGAATTAAAGTGGTCTGCAGCCCCTGAAGCCTCATGATGAATCCCTTTAGCTTTTAAAGTGTAAAAGGACTTCTTTTTTTTCCCTACTTAATTATTCCATACAATGTAGTTTTCAGATGTTTACAGAAAAAATGTACAACTTTAAGTTTCTGTGCCTCCCTAGAGTGTCCTTGGTCTCAGATTATTTTTTGCAGCAGTCACTGTATTGCAGCATCTCAGATAATTTACATTTCTCTGAGTGAGAAATGTTTCATGTATCTCTGTTATCCTCTGAGGTTCCTGAGATGCTCACATAGGGCTGAAAGTGCTCCTGCTTATCCCAGCCTTGTGAAGTCCCACCCACAGACGAGGACTCCAGGAAGTAGTGTCAGAGATGGCTTCTGGTGATGTGGCAAAAATGTTTACATTTAGAATCTGTTTTATTTTGTTTGTTTTATATCTTGGGAGTGTGCTGTAAAACTTAGGTGAGCTTAACTGAAAAGAAAAATCAAGATCTTAAATAGATAGCAGCAGCATGTACTAAAAGTAATTCCCTTGGTTAATTATGTTGGGGTTTTTTCACCTGAGTTCAGAATCCTGGCTTTTTTATTATAGTTTAGCTCATGCATAAAACTTTGCTGTGACTGCTGAACTCTTCATGTTCGAGGGAGAGATACACTCACTGAGTAAGTCTAGCAGTGGGCAGGGCTTTGGTTTAAGTGCTTGTGGTAGAGTTTTTCTGACCACTGATGTAGAGAGTCCTGAACTTAAACTTCTTCTCTATCTAGTTACTCAGTATTTAAAAATCCTAAGCAGCTTTAAAAACAAATATTTATTTTGGCTCTGTTCTTTGCCTTTAGAAACTGAGGTGACAAGAGGGTGGTGCTGCAGTTCCTATCTCAGTGCTTAGATGTTATAACTCAGCTCCTGCCTTATCAAGGTGAAGATGTCTCCCAAGGCTCCTTCCTGTCTTTATGGAATTTTCTTTCCCTCCCTAAAGTGGATCGGACCCTGTCTTGTCTTTGTCAAATACCCTGATCTTTGCTCTCCTGACAATTTATTTTGGAAATCAATTTATTTTGGAATTAATGTCCTCTCTTTAAGAATACTTTATTAAAAATAATTTGTTTGAAATAGGGCAATCCCAGAGAGTATCAGCTGTAAATGCTGCTTCAGATAATGTACTGTGAAGATGCACTGAGCTTAGAATTTGTTTGAAATGTTACCCATGTATCATCTTTTGTTTCCACAGCAACCATGTCAGAAGGGGACAGTATTGGTGAGTCTGTGCATGGAAAGCCTTCTGTGGTCTATAGATTTTTCTCAAGACTTGGACAGGTTGGTTTTCTGTAGGGTTTTTCTGACTCCCTTAGAAGCAGGTCTCAATGCAGCTTCTTAAACTCATTCATTTTTGGACAAGTTGTTGAAATACTAAAATCTATACCCTTTATATTTCTTCCTAGATCTACCAATCCTGGTTAGACAAATCTACACCGTATACCGCAGTGCGATGGATTGTAACTTTGGGTCTGAGTTTTATCTACATGATTAGAGTTTATTTACTGCAGGTAAGGAGACTGGTTTTACTGCTAAAATAGTTTTAGATACCACTGCTGTTCTATTTTTTGTATTTACAAACATTACATTTTTATGCTGTTTCCTAATTCTATGCTGCTTTTATGATTTATATATCTTTAACTTAGAGCACAGATACTTGAGAAAAGCTTTCATATTAAATCCATCAATATGTGAGGGATTTCTCTAGTCTCATGTTGTAGGGCTTGTTTTGATCAATACATTAGATTGACAGCAGTACACCTTAGAAAACACAGAGCTTAAAAAGGCTCACAGATGGTAATTTTTTTTTAATCTTGCTTATTTGTACTGCAGTAAGTTTAGTCAGGATTTAGGTATATTTCAATGAAAACTGTTACATCTATTATCTGTCAGTACCCAAATAAAAGAAATAGACTCACAAAGGTCATTTAATCTTTTCATGGAGTCAGAATGCTTACTTTATACAGTGAGAATTTTTAATATTCTTTTAATAAGTCCAGAAAACTTTTCCTGTTAATGTGAGGATGTAGAAAAGCACTTCTCAAGGAAGCAAAGCCCCAGGTTGTTTAATCTTGTTGGAAAATGGTTTTCAGGAGGACTTTAATCTTACCTCTTTTTACTTCCCTGCTTCAGGGTTGGTACATTGTGACATATGCCTTGGGAATCTACCATCTAAATCTCTTCATAGCTTTCTTGTCGCCAAAGGTAGACCCCTCTTTAATGGAAGATTCAGGTATGATGAGTAGTTCATTTTCTGATCATTTTGAACTTAGTCAAACTCCCAGCTCATTTTGTCTGATACAGTAGTGTAAAGATGTGTGATTTTTAGCGTGACGCTGTCTTTTTAGGCTTGCAAGAAATCTGTACATCTTGGCAGCAGGAGTTACTATAAAATTTGTGGCTTTTTTTTTTTAATAGCGTGAACATATTCTATATTGTATTAGCTTTTCATGTTTTGAAAGAAGGTTTATATGACTAAAGCTCTCCCCATAGTAACTCAAATTACCTGGCACTCATTTCTGTTATCTATTTTCTCTTTGATAATCAATGTTAAGTTACATTAGAACAGCCACTGTAACAGGAATCTTTGTATAACAGTGAAAGGGGTTTGTTTTGCTTTGTTTTGTGTATTTTTTTTTTAAGAGAAAAAGTAAAAAATACTCTGGAGTCAAAATACTGTACAAAATTAATGCGAGGGGGTTTGTGGTTTGTTGGGGTTTTTTATTCTGTTTTTTTTTTTCAGATGATGGTCCTTCCTTACCTACAAGGCAAAATGAAGAGTTTCGGCCTTTCATTAGAAGACTCCCGGAGTTTAAATTCTGGTGAGTGGATCCATCTGCCCATGTTTTGGTTTTGAAAAATAAAAATATCTGCATCAAATTAGTGGTAGCTGGGGTTGGGGGATTAATTGTTAATATTCTTTTTAAGGCACTCTGCCACTAAAGGAATCCTGGTTGCTATGGCGTGTACGTTCTTCGAGGCTTTCAACGTTCCCGTTTTTTGGCCAATCCTTGTGATGTACTTCATTATGCTATTTTGTATCACCATGAAGAGGCAAATCAAGGTAAATTGCCAAGAATAGCATTTGTGATGTCAGAATTTACAGTATTGTTCCAAACTGTCCATCCAGTTGAGTACTTCAGAGGTATTAAATGTATTGGACACACCTCTTTTACTAGAGGAACTTGAGTAATTAACCCTTGAACATTAGTTCCAAGCATTGCATATTTGCAACTTTGGGCAAATGTTGACAGTGGGAAACAATACTTGGTAGAAGTCTTCATACACAACATGACAAAATCTTACGCTTTCTTTCAAAAGGCTTCAATTTTAGAATTCACTGTCTTTTTTTTTACGCGGGATGAGTCTTAGACTTTCTCATCCACTTGCTCTTGTCAGTTAACTAGGGCTGGTTTTAATAATGAGGTCTTGTCAGGTGTCTGAGAGGTGAAAAGGGAAGTTCTGACAAGTTAGTGTGAGAAAGCAGATGGAGAGGAGGGGAAGAACATAGGCAAATCATTCAGATCATTTTTAACAAGTTACGTGTGACCAGATGGCATTTTAAAAAGAGAACTGCCCCCACCCTGGCCTTCAGAATTTGGGATGGGCACCGTTATTCAAAGTTGTGAATGAAAGGTTAAAGGGTAGTAGAGGATCAATATCCCTGCTCTCTCCAGTTTCCTGTGATCCCCCAACCAGTAATCTTCACTGTACTGTATGAGTTGATTGGAATACCCAAATCTGAGATTTATAAACTCAGGCTCATACCCCTATTTCGATGTAAATCCCTGTATGGTTTGCTAGTTCATTATGTTTAAAATACTAAAGAACTGTCTTTCTAGAGGACTTCGTATTTTACAGTGTGTATTATAAAACAGGTTTGTAAATATTACATAAGTTTCTTGCCTTAAAACCCAATCTTTTCTCTTTACAGCACATGATAAAGTACAGATATATACCCTTCACACATGGCAAGAGGAAATACAAAGGGAAAGAAGACGTGGGAAAGACCTTTGCTAGCTAGAAGATGCAACCGACCTTGTGACCAATTCTACTTCTAACTAAAGGAACGATTTTGAGCCATTGTAACAATGCCTTTATTTCTTCATAAAAAATGATTAACCGAGTGGTGACAAAACAGCTGAATTTTCATTTTAAGAGGATCTTGATATTTTTATCTGAAATATCAGTTTCTTGAAGAAACTGGCATTCTAACCAAATTGCATTGAGTTTATTGTCTTTTGTAAGAAATTGGAGAAGCTTTGTGTAATCCCATGGATTTGGGATAATGTGTTTCTTTCAAGATCCATTGCACTGAAGAGATTGATGGCTTAGAGTTGGATATTTTTACATAGTTCTCCTGCTCAGTATCACCCTGAAGTGCTGTGCGCATGCGTGGAGGAAACACGTGAGGTGGCACACGCGATGCTGTTTTCTGCTTCATGGCCGTGTGCTGTTCTCGTAGAAAAATCCAGTAGACATAAATAGATGCAGAACTTAAGCCAGTTTCCTAAATGCATGGTATTACTGAGTTATAACCAAACAAATACAGATAGGAATAAGAAGTCTGCTAAATTATGGGGGTTGTGGTATGGGAAAAACCTTCCTATAGCTTCTGAAGTAACTCATTTGTGTTGGGTTTTAATGCCAGTTTCACCAGTACATCTAAGCAAATGCTAAAATTGGGCTCTTTCATGATGACTCAAAACTTCGTTCAAACTCTATCACAATTTCCTTTGAGGACCTGGAATTATAAAAATATATATTTTAATTGTTATTAGTTGGAGTTTCTTTCATACTTAAGGGTTTCTTGATTAATTTAAGCTGACTTCACGCAGCCCCAGTATATATTTGGAACATACCCAAACTGGCCGTGGCAGAAAACGGTGTGGGTTTTAACACAGCTTTTCATTTTCTATGGGGAAAAAAAAAATAAAAAAAATCAGAGATAAATGACCTGCATGTAAACTTTTTCATGTGATACAACTGCAATTTTATTAAGTGACTTTTTAATTCCAAAATTTATTAAAAGATGGTGTCCCCCTTTACTCGTTCTCGATCTTCATATCCATACATTGATCTACCAGGATTTAGGGCTCCGTTGCAGTAATGGTTACTCTCAATTTATCTTCATGCAATGCCTTTTTCAACTCTTCAGGGAGTGTTCACTTCCAGAAAGTAGGAAAAAGAATGACTTTTTGAAGATTCTGGGTGGAGAATCGTGGCAACTTCAAAAGACACCTAGTTGGAAAATGTATGTATTCATCTGGTGTGGTCCAATGAAGTCATTACAGAGCTTGGGAATTCAGCCTTCAGTAACCCTGGGAAAATGACAGGGAGTTTCAGTTTATGTTGACTTGTTTTCTGTTTGTTTGCATGTATTTGGTTTATTGGCAGTGTGGAAACTAGTAATGTCAAAGGTTAAAATTATGAAAACACAGTGTCCAGAAAGGGCCTTGTAAAAGTACCAGCAGTGGATGCTTGCAGTTTGTTGTCTAACAATCTAAAAGCCTTGACTTGGAGAAGCTGTCTTCAGGTTTGCCAAAGTTTCTGAATAGTATGGGGCAAATCAGGGAGGAAAATGTATGTTTATTATCCTACTAAACTACAATGTTAAGAACATCCATTGCAAACCAGACATTTTTACCTCCCCTTAATTCTGAACTTTAGTGGCAGCTTGAGATTGATGCCTTCTCCTTTGTAGGTAGGCATAGGTGCTCTACATTCAGTGGGGTTAAGTTTTCAAATATGGATTGTAGATGATGTTGGGACAAGAGTATCATTCCCAAGCTGACTTGGCATGCGATGGCCAGACAAGTTTGATGGCATTTTGTTAATCTTTGCTCTATTTTTATCACTTACAAGTGCAAAAAATAAATGACCCTTACAGAATGCACAAAAAACTTGGCTTGACATCTTCACAGATACTTCCCACTCATCAATTGCTTCCCATGTATTTATTTATGTGCAACTCGGTGTTTTTCCTTACTCTTCCCTTAGGAAGGAGATCAGGCAGTGATTTCCATAGGTAGTCATGTTTTGATTTGTGATCTAGACCATTTTTGTTCTGCTGTTGCCTTGACAGATTTAAATAGGTGAGGGGTGTCTGAAAGGTTTTGAGAACTGTAAGAAAGGGATAGTATTGCTGCTCTGAAAATCACTTCTGTATAGTAGTGATGAAGTGTTACCAGAGTTACCAGCAACTATTCTTTATTCCATTTATAGCTATGAAAATTTAAAGTAATTTTATTGGGGTCTTTATGATACCATTTGGAGATTTGTTAACTAGCTTCCACGATCTCTCCAGTACAAATAACCATCTTAAAAGTTAAGTGTTCTTGCTGTTACACACACACCCCTACCACCCCAAGCCCATATTCAGTGCCATTTGTGAAAGATTTCTTGAAACTCATGATCCACTCTGGGGATCATCTGATTTATTTTTTTTTTCCTCCCCATCTGTATTTGAAGAATACAAATAAATGCATCTTGTACATTTTCTATCATGCAAGAATGACAGGATCTGTTAACTACTAACAATCTTCTTTTTCCCTGCTGCTCCAAATACTTGTATAACTGAACTAATAACTTAGGGGAATAAACCATGACAGGGTGATGCTGCTGAATCCCTCCTCCTTTATACTCCAAAATACTGGCTTAGCTGGAGCAGCCCTTATTGCCATGGAGAGCGGAGGGGGTGTCTCGGTACTGAAGTTAGGTTCTTCCCTGTCTGTGTTAAAACTGCAGAAAACACCTCCCAGACAATGCTGAAGCTATGTCATAAAAGTAAGCACTTCATAGCTGAGCTTAGTTTCTATTTGTATACATCCTAGGGCTTTCCTGAAACACTGCTATAGCCAAAACGCCGAGAATCCTTGAGGAAAAGTCTTGCTATCCAATAGTCATAGAGGAGCTTTGAGATTGGAAGCTGAACGTTAACGGATCAGTGTGCCAAGCAGTCTGCATTACTAGGGGGTTTGCATTTGTTGCTTCTGTTGATCTAAGGGAAATTGACCGTTTGTCAAATCAAGGAAACAGCTTTTGTCCTTTTTCCCCAAAGGCTACAGCATGGATTATGTTACAAGAGAGAGTCTTTATGAATCGTAGGATTTTACCAATACCTTAAGCATGCTGTGAAAGGTTGGAAGACTTGTTATCTACACTTATATTTAGAAAATGAGAATCTGATTTACATTGTTCCTTGTCCAAAGTGAAGAAAACTTACATCTGTGTGAAGCACTCAGACATATTTTTAATATGCTCAAGAATCATGTTAGAAGAAACAGAAGGGTAGAGGCAGAAATAGGTTTATTCTGTAAAACAGGAATGAAGTGCCACCTTGCACAGGCAGTTACCAGTTTTATAATAAAGTCTTTTTCTTGGACTAACTCAAGCTGTATGACCACTTTATAAGGGGTATGAGAACTGAGGCCCTTGGCATGAAACAGAGGATGTATTTCCTTTACAGTTGGTAGTGACGTAGGTAGATCAGTTTCTGAGGATGAAACTTCTCTCTGCACAGTGGACATTCTGTCTACAGAAAGAAAACAAAATAAGACTTACTGACTTGCTGTATTTAAAGTTAAAAATAACCCAAATATAACTGTTTAGTTACTTCTAGAAAATAATCAGCCTCCATAATTAAAAAAACCCAGAATGTTTTATTCAGTCCAATTTGTGATGCAAGTGTAACCAGGTAAAGCACTCTAAGCAAGCCCCATTTAAAGAGCAACCTGAGGTGAGATGGGTGCTTAAAAACTGGATGGATTCTTAACAGTTCTTTTGGTGTGTGTTTACTTGGTTTTTAATCTTGGTGGCAGTACTACTTCACTTCATTTTGATAACCAGTGGAATTGGAAAAATCTACAGGTAGAGACAATAGGAGGAAACATTTCTTTATGTGCACTAGTAGCAGTGCTGAAAGGGACTGGTTGTGTGTTATCAGATATTCTTAGCTCTCTAAATCAGAACTCAAAGTTTTGTACCTTTGCTTGGCAAATCCAACAGGAGAGTCCAAGGATTTATTAGGTCAGCACATTCCAAAAACTAAGTGTTACTGAAATGGTAACAATTGTTGTGCGTGTTAAGAAAAAACAAGCTTAAGTCTCTGTATCTGAAACAAAAAATCCTGTACCATGGACATTGCACTGCTCTTTGAGTAGCAGATTAGTCACCACACCTTTAGGGCAAAGAGTAATGTTAACTCATTTGAAGTTCTTCCTTGATTTTCCAGTTAGAGGTGTTACAAGGAAGAGAGGACTAATCTTCACTGGGGATTATTGGAACAACTTCTTTCAATTGATGCCCAACCACATAAGGGACCAAATAAGATTGAATAAGGCCCCAGTGCAAAAGGGTCACTTACCTAAATTGTTCTAATTCAAGTTTGAAAATATGTGAAAACTTTAGTTCATGATGCTTCAGCTTCCTACTGGGAACTATAAAAGCCCAAATCAAAGACCAGGGAGGTAGATAAAAATCAGTTTTGCATCTGCTTGCTAATCATCAGCTTTGGCTGATTTTCTTCCCTGCCCCAGTGTTTGGTTTTGAAGTGGTAAAGTTTGTTTTTAAAGGGGATTATTTCAACACCCAGGCTGATGGGTATTCTCAAGTAGAAATTTCATCACATTTACCCCTTCCAGCCTCCGTTTGTCCTTCTGTCCTTACCCTGGTGTTACACCACTCGGTGATGCATTCCCAGCAGAAGAGGTGGCCACAAGGTGTGGCTGTTGTGTGTCTCCGTTCCTCCAAACACAGAGTGCAGCGGGAGTGCCGCCCAGGAGCTTTTTCCTTGGTCGTACTTCTAGTTAACATAGTTACATATTACTCAATTTTCTTTAGCCTGCTTGTAAGAAATACTTGGTGACAATCCTAATGTAAACCCCATCTTCAAGTATTAACCCTTTTTGTGAAGACTGCAAAAGTATGAAAGCAAAGCCTGAAATCTAAGAGACACTTCAAACAGTGAGGAATGCATCAGACGTTACCTTACATCAGGTTCTAACTTAAAGCATCACTCCACTGTTCTCCCTGTTCCATTACATTTCTCACCACTGCTTCTACCTCTTCCATAAGAAGTAAAAATCATCGTACTTGTGATGAGGTAGGTTGCGGTGCAGCTTCCATTCCTGCCTTGCTCTCTGCTTCTGTTTCAAGCTGTAGAGCTGAACACCCATTGTTAGAAGAAGGTGGAAGAGTGAAATTATTCCAAGGACCTTGTAACTTGAACGAATACTCTGATCTTCTTCTTGCAGTCCTCCAAAATGCAGCTACACAATTCACAGAAACAATGTTTCATTACTGTGGTTTTACAAAACTAAGCCCCCTCCTCCCCATCAATAAATTCTTGCTTTTGCATTCTCCTTTCTGCCCAAAAATTGGACATGTTTCTAGGAGGTTTATCAACCTGCCATCTCTGAGGAGGTCTAAAGTGTCATGGATGCATCTCGGACTACGCTTAAGTGCTGTTTGTGCAAGGATCAGCTCTCTTGAGTTGTCTGTCTGTCCATCAAAACTGCTGCTTTAATCAGTTTGGGTTTGTTACATAGCTCTGAGCAAACAAGCACCTCATTTCCACACTGGCATTGGGAATTGTTAAGGAGTGTTGTGTCTATACATGTTTCTGGGATGGTGGCTGGTGGTGTTTTGGAAAGATACATATTGAAAGGACCATGTGGAATTAACTCTTCATATAGAAAAATACTTTCTAAACCTGTACTGATTTGTGTTCAAAACTGTATGTAGGTATTTCCCATGGATTTATGAAGCCACTTCCCACTTGTTGTGTATTTGTAGAAGGCAGACTGGACTAGGCTGTGTTCTGCAGTTACAGAGGGTGGTGACTTCTGACAGTGCCTTCACCTTTATAAGCCATAACCTTTGGCTTGCAGGGACTTGTAACCCCTCTACGTGGTATGAAAAATTTCCCTCACCCCTAGTCTGCTCTGGCCATGTTACAGCCAGCTGCTGCCAAATCCTAGATCCCTCTTACACACAGAGCATCCCAGAAGAGCCCAAAATAGGGCCATGGACACCGTTGTCAAACGAGACACATCCACTTACATATGTGATTCCTGTGATTCTTTTAGACAGGTGATAGAAAGTGCCCCTCATGTAGAATACTGCCAGATGGAGCCGATGAAGCAAAGGGATGAACTGGTTAAGAACATCCACAGTTTGTAAGACTCTTCTCTTCTGCTGTTCTGTGAGCTGCCCAACTTGCTTCTGTATCCAGTTCCGTATTAAGCTCCTCCTGGACAAGCCAAGTGCTGGGTTGCTCTGTGAGGTTCTGGACTCATCAGCTTCTGCCTGCAGCTCACGTTCCAGGTGCAGTAATCCCTTCTCTAAGCAATATGGTACCACAGTGTGAAGTGCAACAAAGATGGCCCGTCGAAGAAAAGAAGGTACCCTTTTCTTGGTCGAGTCAACTTGAACAATGTTAACGTACTCTTCACCCAGAGTCTGATAACCTAAACCACGTGTGCAACAAAAAACAGGCAGGGTAAGATGGTGTTCTCTGTGCGGTTGAGCAGTGGTGATGGGCTGTTCAAGTCAGAGCAGTGGGTTTTGGAGTCCACACACAGCTGCATTTTTGGTGTTGAATGAGGTGGGTGTTGTGTTTACAGCAGCAGCAGCAGCAGCAGCACCTGTGGTGGTTTTTAGGCTTAAAGCAGGGATGTTTTCCATAGGGTCGTGCATCCCTTCTTTAAAAAGAACTTTTGCTTTTTAATGAACGGATATCTAGGTTGATAAACTGCTGCATTTGAACTCAAAATTCTGATGGTTTAGTGGCTTTGTACTTAGTAAGAGGCATTTCTAGGAAACCAAACCAAACAAAACCCGCCCACTAAAGAAAACCTCTGTCAAGCAGTCCCATCCCCGCTAGTGGTCACAGCCAAGCCAGAGGGTTGGGGTTTCAGAGTCAGGAGAAACGCTCAAGGGGAAGTTACCTGACAGAGTGGTCAGGACGAAGTAGGCTACGTCAGAAAGCAGTTCCAGCTCTCTCCTCCATTCCAGCCATTTCCTGGCACCTAAGGGGCGAGGATCGTTGCAGTTACTCGATCCGAACGCTTCCCCGGGAGCCTCCCGGCCGCGCCAGCGCTGGGAGCACCTCCCTCACCCGAGGGAGCTGGGGTGGGTGGGAG
>WTSP01001826.1:46683-64977 GCA_025331215.1 Actenoides lindsayi | reverse complement strand
TTTCTTCTTTTTTTTTTCTTCTTTTTTTTTTTCCTTCTTTTTTTTTTTTCTTCTTTTTTTTTCTTTTTTTTTTTTCAGAGGAACAAAGCTTGCATTCTTTGTGGGGTGAGTTGTTGGTATGTGTTGCATTGGGTGTTTCTTTCTTAAACTGGGATTGGGGCTAACAAAAGGAAGGAATAAAACTGTATCATCTAGTGATTAGAGGACTTCTTTGCTTCTCCCCATATGTTTTTGGCACTCGGGAGACAGAGCATTTGGGGACCGGAAAGAGGAGGATGAGTCTTGTACATGAGCTGGTGTTGTCATTGGCAAATGTACCTGAGGGCAGCATAAGGACAAGTGAATATAGGAAAAATGAACGTGATGAATAACTATTGTTGACATCGTGCTGTGGTTCCTTAGAGCACTTGAACTGTGAACAGAAACAGTGCGTCCCCTACCAGAGACCTGCATGGCCCTTTAGCCTGCACCATGTGCTGCCAGAGGTGTTTCACTGTTGAGACCATCAGGGCAGAAACTCCACTCCTTTCTGCTCTTAGTTCTGGAGGGCACCTTGAGGAAAGCTGTTTGGCTTTCTTCGTTTCAGCCCTTTCCTTTTTATCTTCACTCTTTGGGTGTGAAATATTTTTTTGTTGCCAAGAGCCTCTACCTATCCCCCGCAGTTGCCAAGCTGGGCGTCCCTGCTGACTGGCTGGGTACAGGTGAGTCAGTTCATTAGGATGAATCAGTCTGCCCTATGAAAGTTTTAGGCTCTAGCCCTCCACTGGACCAGTCTTAATTTGGTTTTGTGTGGCTTGTTTGCTTTGCATGGCTCCAGCCATGCTGTCTCTCCTGGTGGCTCCACACTCCAGCCTCACTCAGCCTTTGCAGCCTTCACAGGTCATCTGGTGCAGCATGGTGCCCCTACATATGGGAGATGCTCTTACCACAGTGTTGTAACTTCTCCATGACCGTGCATCCCTCTACCTTCTCTTATCTGCAGAAGTGAGGGCAGGAGGGGTTGCACCTCAGCATGGGAACGTTCAGCCCTTGATGCAGAGAGTACTCTGGAGATGGAGAATGTTAACATGAATCCACAGGAATGAAGAGGGGAGTGTTTTTGCATGGTGACAGTGTTTGCATAAGGTTTTGCTCTCATAAAGAAGTAGATCAGGGTTGGGGGGACAGATTCAGTATTGAAAATGTGGAATTAATTTTCAGACTTCTAAGACAGCACTATAGATAGGGCTGAGGAAGAGAAGTGGTGTTAGAAGATGCAGAAATATACCTTGAAAATGACCTTTGAAAGATCAAGGATATTATTCTTGGTGTGTGAAGCACCCAAGTTTAATGAAGTATAAAGCAGAAGGGGTTGGGAGGATTTGGTCCAAGAGAAAACAGAATGAGCGTGGGACTGGCAGATGGGAGGAACATTAGCCCACTCCTTGGTGGAGTTATTGCTTCTTTCTCCTGTTGTTGCCTACAGAGGGACTTGACAAAAGATTTTTAGTGGGAAGGGGAGTTGAATGTCACTGACTGTTTTTTTCTCCATGGGAAAATGAAGGTCCAGCGCTCCAGTGGGTCACATCCTGAGTGTTTGTATCCAAAGTAAATCTAGAGCAAGTCCATTAACTGCAGTAACATCTGCGATAAGTCATGACTGTCTCTTTCTGAACAGAGAGTAGAAGTGAACAGCTGTAGCTTCAGATGATTAATTTTTTTGGCATAGTCATTTTTTGAGACTCTTTTATTCTCCATTTGAGAATGTAGTGGAGCAATTGCTGATCCATGCATGCATATGTGAGAAAATGGCAGCGGAGGAGTAGTAGGTATGGAAGTCTTGCACAGAGGCATGGCAAACTGGCCACCTGTTCTTAGATGATGAAATAATTACACAAAAATATGTCTTCTGAAATAGTGACTGAGGGAAGAGGTGGGGGGCAGGGCTGGGAAAGGCTAGTGATGTTTAGAAGTAGTATGCTGTACTTACAGTACTTATGGTACTTAGTACTGACTCTCCTGCTAATTTTACTGCTTCAGATACTAGTTCTTCAGTAAGCGGTGGTTAGTGCTTCACAGATGTGTAGGTTTTGTCAGAGAGAGCAATCTGATGGCTAGAACTAGCTGAAAAGATGGGAAACCTGCCCCCAGGTACCTTCTCTATCACTGACTGCCCAAAGGCCGGAAGGCTGAGGTCAGCAGCTCTTACAGATACCTGTAACTGTGAATCTGTCTCTCATTGAGCCCCCTTTTCTTTCTAAAATGGGGTAGTAGAAGTTTCATCTTTGTGGGGTATGTTGGGAGCATCAATATAGCAATGCTGAGATAATTGAGAAGGCATCTAAGTATCTGAGATACTCTGAGATCGGATTCCCTTTCCTGCTGCTTCTCTTGTGGTCAGAATTGACCAGCAGAATTGCTCAGTGTTTCTACAACTGAGGATTTTTTTATTAATTTCTGGTTAAATCTTGTTTGCCTCAGAATTTGTTTGCCTTTGATGGGCTTGAGATTAAAATCTTGAACTACTTTCTGGTACTATAAAGCATCTTAAAAAGTGTGTTGACACCCTTTACCCAGACAACATAATGCCTGCCGTGCCTTCTCTTTCAGAAGGTCTGCTTCTGGAAACAGTGTTGTACCAAATATATAACTTTATGCAGTGTGATAAAAATGGTGTATTCTTTATTCATCCCTCTCAGCAGTCCACTGTCTTAAGACTTGTTTGTTGCTGCAAATTCCACGCTGTTTCATCCAAAGCCTCCCTTTTGGATGTACAACAGTTCTCATTCCTGCATTAACGTGCTAAATTTACCTGAAGTGGGTGCTTCGTTTTTGGGAAGGTGAGAATCTGTATTTTCCCAAATGTTGGTGGAATGCCTCTGAATGGTTTGCTGATCTCTGCTCTCCGATTATTACCAACTCCTGACTGCATCTGCTTAGTTCTTGATCTAGAGACGAGTGTCATTGAGGACTTCCTGGTGACCGTTTTGCATCTGGATGGTGACTTGTAGCGATCAAACATGGTGGGCCAGAGCACTGATTTATGTAGTGACTGGTGGTATTCTGCTGAAGACCAAACAGACCAAGTTTCCATCATCTTCAGTGAAAACAGTGCAACTGCATCAGCTTGCAGCCAGTTTACAATAAACCTGCGCCCTGGGCTGTGAGTTAACCTTGCTAGATGTCTTCTGGGGTCAGGTCTGTTATTCTTGTATGTGGAAAAAAAAAAGTCTTGGTGTGCTTTCTGATTTACTGGCGTGTAAATAAAGCAAGAAGGTCTTTCACTTACATGCTCACTCATTGACATATATTAGTAATGCTTATCAGCTTTTGACTGGAACTTTGATGGCATAATTACTTTAAAAGGATAACATATTCAAAAGTACCTGTGTGACTTTGGGAGTTAGATTCCTAAGAGTCTTAGTCATTATTTTAAACAGGAATTGGCTTTGTAAGGCACACATACTCCTGGAAATTTTAAGAAAAGGCTTCTGTGATCATGTCTTTAAAATAAGAGTTTCTAGGACAAGCGTGGCAGCTCTGCCACTCCACCCATTTCAGATAATAAATAAGGAGGTTGAAGAAACAATAGAAAAATACTGTGGAAAGTAGATTCTGATGGGTAATCATATCAGAGAGGTCCAAGGTGTAAAATTGTCTACTCTTCAGTCACATGACAGCAGGATGGATGTGAGCATGTTTCTTCAGCTATGTCTTTAGGACAGCTGGGAAGGTGACTGATGTCTCAGCCATCGCTGTAGACGGAGCAAAACGTACATTTCGCCAGACGTGATTTGGTGCACTGAATTCAAACAACTTGTGACTGGAACAGTTCGAGTCACCAGGGCAAACATGGTTATCAGAAGAAACAGATAAACTAAGAAAACAATCTTGCATACTCTAGTATTTATGTTTGTATAGGTAAGACTTTAATTTGCTATCACCCTTAGGTTTCTTTTTGAGCAGTCACGAATTAGTCTTGGTACTTGCACAATCTTTTAAAACATTCCTGTAGCACTTGTAATGTAAAATTACTTATTTTGCAACATACCTGTGAGATAGGGACTTACTATTGATCTCACTTATACAGCCAGAGAACTGGGGCATTCAGTAAAGCTAAACACAGCACACAAGACCACACAGGAAAGTCTGCCGCAGGACAGGCAGGAGGGTGTGGAAACTGGGTCCCAATTTCCATGAAAACCATCAAGCATATACTCTTCCCATCAAGTTCCTCCTCAGTGCTTCTGAGGCAGCTTGCTGCATTCCCTTAGCTAAACAAGGTGGGATTTGGCTTTTCTAAGGAGAAAAGCTCAAGGCTGGTGATGGAGGGAGGAAGACTATGTATTTCTGGGAGAAGATGGGGAATGGGGAGCACCCACCACTACCACTTCTTCAGTGATCCTGGCTTCCCCAGTGCTGGCACAGGTTGCTTGACAGATATTGAAACTCTGTTCCTCTGAGCACATCCTTGCTATTTCTGTGCCCAGATCTAGCTCTGCTCTGAATAAAGTTGATAAGAGTGGCTGCCTTCTGCCTAGCTGGTGGCTCCACATCTGCTGCCACCATGCTGTGTCCTTGTGCTACCTGGGCTTCCTGATGAAGGAGAGCTGCCATCACTCTGTCCTGGCCTTGTGCAGGACACCAGTGTTTTGGTTTTGGGGAGAAAGCTCTCACAAAGCTAGCGGAAGGAATTTTTTGTTTTGGTTGCGTGGTGAACAGTGACAATATGACTTTTATTGCTCAGAATATATCCACGTTTATAGGATGCTATATTTAGAAAAGAGAAAAAATGAGTCACGGGGAGCTGCGTTATTGCTAAGTGTGTCTACCTCTTGTGAGGCTGAAGGCAGCGGGAGTTGAGCAACACACTTGTGAAGTGTCCAGAGGATTTACGGATCAAACTAAAGCCTGCTGAAGTCAGCTGTAAGTCATGCTGTGCCTCGCTTGGGGCCCATATTGTGTGCCTTGTGCTGGTTACAGTGAAATGTTCTCCTTGAAAAACCTGGGAGCGCTGAGGGCTGTCGACATCCTTGGGCTCCGGCGGGAGCTCACTGAGCAGATCTTCCTCTCCCAGTGATTACCGCTTCTCCAGCTTGGGAAGTCACACTTGAGTCACAGCCAGGGGAGGGATCTCCCTGTGCCTTCAGGCCACGCCAGCAGCACCATGTGAGCAGGTACCTGCACCCTGAGTAGGGGCAGGCAGAGCCTGGGCACATCTTGACTTCTGCCCACTCCCCTACAACTGTTGTGCCAAAGAAAAGATGTAAGGTCAGGGTTTGCCGCGGTACAAACTGCCAGAGCTCTCCTTTGAGATCCTACTAGGGACACAGGCTTGGATACTTTTGCTTACGGCATGTCTTGACATTAATTCAGTTGGCTTGCACTTAATTATGAAGTGCAAGTGTTCATGTTTGTTCGTTTGTTTTATTTAAAAGCTTCTTAATGAAATAGTGTTCTAGCTGAGACTGCCAGTTAAGTCATCTTTCCAAGTGTCTTCTTGCCAGTGTGGCTCATCTCTGGTCACAGGTAGAGGAAGGACTGGGACTGGGATTTTGCTGCTGGGTGGGCCAAGAACAGAGGATGGAGTCGGACTCATTGTGAACAAACCCAGGCAGCATCATGTGCCTGGAAAACACAGATTTGGTAACAGCGAGGTGCTCTGCAGTTCCTCTCTTTTGACCATTTATTTGAGAGGAGTTTTCAAAGTGAGCAGAAAATAATTATTCAAATAAAATCTTCATGTTTACGGGGCTTTTTCAGTTTGATCAGGGTTTTTTTAAGAATTGGTCATATTGGTATGAAAATGAGCATGTTTAAGGCTCCTTCAATGTATTTTTGAGGGGTACACTGGAAAACAGAAAAGGCTGTAATAGTGTAAGGCTGTTTCTGGTTTGTGCAAACAATACTTGGTCATCTTGCAAATGTAAGAGGGGTTGAAAAGCTTTTGTATAGTGATCTGTTATTTGCATTGCTGGAAGCACAAAGCCTGATGGTGAGTCTGATACACAATAGCTGGAACAAAGACCCACCCAACACAAGTTAAAAGTATGTTAATGGACATTGGTGTAGTGGGAATCCCATCCATTTTTTTCTTGAACTGGCCTTTCCATGCAAAGGGCTACTAAACCATCCCCTGTATCGTGTCCCCAGGCACCTGATCACTCCAAAAAAGTACTTAGAGGATTTTTCTCTGTAAGATTGTGAGCCTGTGTTAATTACCAGCTGGTTGTTGTGACACAGAAAGACTCCCAAAAGGTACGAAATAAGAAAAAGTAACAGGATGCAGATGGAATTTAATCTTTCAGGCACATCCAGACACTGTTATCGTGTCTGTCATCTGTACTTAACATACCCAGATAGCTCTTGAGTGGTCTGCATAGGCAGCTGGCAAATTAGTAGAGATTGTGATCTTCAGAAAATATGTAGCTGATGTCTTGTGTAATACTTGATATGGAAGTATTAGTACCACCAGTCTAACTGCAAGACTTGTTGGGTGGGAAACATCTATCTGTAAAGTAGGATTCTTTAGAAAGAAGTTATTCGGTACCTGTACTTAATCTGAGAAAGAATCAAGAAGGGCGTCCACAGAGCTTGTGCTGTGGGGTGATGAACTGGGATGAGGGAGATCACTGAAGGAATCCCTTTGATTCAGTAGTGCTTTCTGCTGAGCGACTGGCTGGAGGTTGGTTTGATGACTGCTAGCATTTAGTGAGGACAAGAGTCCCCAGATAACCTTGAAGGAGAAGGAGACATGCCCTAGTGCACTGGAAAAACCTTTAGCTGTTGCAAATTGGTTTTATGAAACAACAGTGCAACTTCAAGTACCAACATCACTGATCTCAGAGTAGGGTGTGATCTCCCTGTTAAGGTACCTGCCACTAGTCTACATCTGACATCACCATCCTTGGAGAACAAGGCAAGTATCACATGAGCCCATCCAGTCCACACCCTGCTTTGCTTCCACCTGAAGAGAACTTGGTAGTAGCTGATGAAGGATTGTAACTCTAGATTAAAAGTCCAAAAGTTAAGATGAGCTGTAGCTATGAATTGGACTTGAATGAGTACTTGTGGCTCTTCCCCCAGGAAATATTTTGTAGCTCAAGGGAAGAGACTTCTCTCTGTTTCCTCCACATGCTTTCAAATTTAATCTGCAAACGGACACAATAACAGGCATGAGGATCTGAGCAGACCATTTGCTTTTCTTGAGGTTTGATCTGGTCTGAGGAGATACTGAATGCTCTGTTAAAATGCTCTGCTGAGCGTTGTTTCCTCTGCATATTTGGTAAAAACGCTCCATACAGCACGAGGTGCTGACAGGATGCTGCATCACCCCTGTCCTGTGAGCAGCAAGTGTTGTACATGAAGATTTACCTGT
The DNA here is from genome assembly GCA_025331215.1 of Actenoides lindsayi. NCBI lineage: Eukaryota > Metazoa > Chordata > Aves > Coraciiformes > Alcedinidae > Actenoides > Actenoides lindsayi. The sequence continues at coordinate 57,620 of WTSP01001826.1, read as the reverse complement.
GAAATATTAAGTCCATCTTCAAAAGTTTGACTTGGACCGAATACCTGTAGAACATGAGAAGTCTTTCATATTAATCAGCAAAGTTAGCTAGGGGGATATATAATTTCTTATTCTTTTTTTTGCAGTGTAGGAAGTCTGTTTAATTAAGCATCTGGGATTTGAATTATTAAATAACAGAACAGTTATAATCTACTTTTCTGTTGGTAAAGATCTCCAGCAACCCATTTTTATACCTTGGATTTTTATATTATGAGCTTCAGAATGGTTTGAACCACAGGAGGACAACTTACTGGATCCAGGAGAGCAGAGAAATACAACTCTTATTCTAAGGTCTCCTGAGCACAGCAAGTCACTCCCTGTTGTTTACATACAGGCCTCCCAAGAATATGTGAATAAATGTTAAGCTGTCGAAGCAAAGCAGAAAAATTGTGTTTTCAGGCATACCCTGTGTTGAAGCATCTGTTTGGTTTTGTGCAGCATAAGAATAAATCCTTTTGCCACACAAAACACTGGGAGCAATTCTCTGATTTGAAGGTCAGATTGCCTCATCTGTTTCAGGGTAAAAAAAGATGGAGAAAAATAATTGTTGTTGTAGTTCACGTGGGCTTGGGGAGGCTTGCAATGAGATGGATGGGTCTAGCCGAGAGGTGGGAAGGGACAAAGAGGAGTCATCCAAGCCAAAGCGGCTGCTGAACTGGGTGGTGGGTGGAGGTCTGCCACCTTCAGAGCAGTGAACAAGGAGCTAGGGGAGGAGGTGAAGAGAAGGTGTCTGCAAATGTCCATGCTGGGGACAGAGGTGCAGGCAGTCCTGGGCGGGGTGTCTTTGTGGGCAGCAGGAGGCGAGGGACTTGCCGACAAAGCTGCTTGGCCCCAACGAGCTCCTGTAATGCCCCCCAAGCTGAGGAGTGCTCCAGCTCCTCGGGCCCTCCTGACCCCAGGCTAATGTGCTCTCACTCCTGTTTGAGACCTGTGCACTTCAAAAGCCTTGTCGAGTGGAGGGGTAGGTGGACGTGGTGGGTGGAGCTGATGACCCAAAATATCATTTCCCCTTCCTAGGGCTGGGCGTATACCAAACTTGTGTTTCAGTGTGGTAAAAGAATATGAACCAAAAGTGCTGAGAGATGCAGTGGTTAAAGTGAAACATGCTGTGGCAAGATGAAAGTAATCTTGTCCCTTACCAGCTCTTAACGCTTTGGGGCTTTTATTTATTTTTCAAGTCACTGCAATCCATACTGTCTCTATCTGTGTTTTTAGTAGAGAGATTTTATATGCAGAAACGTGTCAAGACACCGTCAGGGTAAACCATCCCATGTTGTGTTATAGGTCACTAGGTCAAGATAAAACATAAGGATACCTGTAGTTGCCTTCTGTTCAGATTTGATTTTTGTAGTGTCCTTGAATGTATTGAAAAACAAGAAGAAGACCCTTATGTGGAGTGAATGTCCTTAGGGAGAATCCAGCAGCTCAGAGAAGGGCCAAATCCAAATTTCTTGCTCTTTCTGTGAGTCTGGTGTGTAAAATACGACACAAATGAAATATTTACCTGAACTGTCAAGGTTAACTAAGACTAACATCTCTCTGTTTGGTGTTTAACAGCACTATACAGGCATAGGAGTGGCATATGAGATCTACTGTTAGGTCAGAGCAACACAATGCTGCATTTCACTGTTTTTGAGAAAAGAACTTCACAGCTGGGGGATGGATGGAAGTTAAAAATGGATCTTCCTGGGCTCTGATGGCAAATTTCTCTATGAAATTTCTCAGCCAAGGTCTGTAGGGGATTGAAACTCAGGAGAATCTAAGCAAGGAAACCTGTTCAAACATGAGAGCAGAGCAATTCTACCAAAACAATGCTCTGGAATAGCTAATCAAGGACCAGGGATTCTTCTTTGAAAGTAGCTCTTGATTTGACCTCAGTGGTCTAGACCCAGAAACTTTGTCCAGTTCCTTTGCCCTGTTCAGTTCATGTGTGGTCTTACCCATTGCCCAGGTAAAGCAGAAGTCCTCTGTACACCCGTGGGAGCCATCACTCTCTACCACTGCAGGTACAACTGCACATAGTACCACTCACATTTAAGGAAAAGTGAATGTGTCCAGCCCCAGTAAGTGATGACCAATGTGGTGATATCAGTGTTTAACCAATGTTTTATCCTCTTGTCCCATAAGAGGTCCTTTTCTGCCCCTTCACCAATACTGAATGTTTGCTGTGGGGAAGGAGGTCCTCGGTGGGTCGGCTGTAGCCCAGCACGTCCTTACCCCTCCAGGACAGCATCTCCTTAGGGAATCCAATGCACAGCTTCTGGAAATCTGTTTGTGCCAGCCTGATGACTAGACAGAAGGCATCATCTTTGGCATAGGGCACTGGGAGGCCGAGTACCTTGAAGGCCGACTTCTGAAATGAGTATAACTGTGTGTGGTGTTTTTCTCATGTGAATGCTAGAACTAGTTTATAGGGCAAAAGCAGAAGATGTTGTTGTTTGCTGTGTGTGAAAGATGCTTTGTGGCAACGGCAGTAGAGGGTGTGCCTCTCCCTTTTCCTTTAGCTGGAGACTCTGCTGTTGCCTTTTCTTTTCTTTTTCCCAAATGGCAATTGATTTTTGAGGGGGTTTATCTTTTCCTGAAGTTACGAGAGAATTTCTGATGTGATTGCACAGAGGTAGTGGTGGTTGGAACCCTGCTGTTGCCTCATTCATCAGAGGTGCTTCATGAGAGTGTAAAGCACTTTTGAGGTATGATTTCCCATAGCATGCTAATCCAGTGAAGTGCTGTAGACTCTCTTGCTGGCACTGTTTAAATCCATAATGCAGCACCACCTGCCAAACCACGGGGCATAATGGAAGTGTTAATGAATGTACATATATACCCTCCCACACAGCTGCAAGCTGAATAACTTTAAAGTTGAGGCAGAGGGTTTGGACTGAACATAGAATGAACCAGGCTTAGGGTATCCTGATGCAGCTCTGTGCTGAAACTGGGAGGCAAGGGGTGGCCACAGGGGTCTGAAGTTGGGTCAACTGACTCATAAGGTGCTTTCAAAGATGTGTTAATTTTCAGCTGCTGCTCTCTGATACATGTCTCTCTTGTGACAGCTGAGAGGAAACTTGAGCGTTCAACAGCAAAGTGCAAGTACTGAGCAGCACTGGCTGGGACCCTGCTACATTTTCTGAAGGGGTATCCTCATGGGATGCTCCTCTCTGGTGCTGGCAGGGTAAATGCACTCAACAGGAGGGAGGACTTGAGTCATGCATGGGTAAACTCTGTTCCTCAAGGGTGGGTTGGCCAGTTGCCCACTGGTCTGAGTGTCAAGGTGTGTATTTGCCACCGTGAGGGCTTGCCAAGGCTGGCAAGGAGCAGGAGGAGGACAGCAGGGAGGGAGCTGACAGCCGATGAAGTTGCCAAAGAGAAGGGCTGGAAGAGGCATTGGGGCTGGCCTGGCACATGACTCGGATGCTGGAGGTTTATGTGCACCCTGTCCTCAGGTGGGTTCATGGGGATGCTGCAGCTTTGCAGAGCTGTGCATCACCACATTTAGGGCAGAGGAGGGGGCAGCATAGCCCCCCCATCCTGCTCCTCAACCCAGTACGTGGCCCTGAGTTCTGCCCATACTTCTCTTCAGAAAAGCCTGTTGGATTTGCCAAGAACAAGTCGCCTCCCCAGTATGTTGTACGTAAATAAGAGGCTCATGCTCTTGGCAGGCACTGTAACGAGCCTGGAAAAAATTACTGTTACAGATTCTGGGCCAGTGATGAGATCTTGGAGTCTTCCAAGTGACAGAGCAATGACATAGACCTGGGAAATGCCTGGAAATCAGCCTTCCTCGAGGATCTGGGATTTAGGGTCATGAAACTCTACCTAAACTCTGCCAAGTGCCTATTTTGGTAAACCTGGGAGATGGCTGTTCCTTCTTCTGAAGTCCATGCTGGTGAAGCTCTACTAAAGCTCCAGTATCACAATCTAGCATGTTATGTGCTCCTATGTACCGGAAAATTAGTATTAAACAGGTTGCAGGGAACTGAGAGGACTGTCCTCAATCCAGGAGTCTGTGAAAACTGATACAGAGCCCTACAAACCTGCCCCATCCCCTGGGGTATAGAAGTGTTGCGGAAACATCTGTGCTGCCCCATAGCTCACAGGTAATTTCAGGGAACACTGTGATACAGAGAAGGAACAGACAGGTTGTTATTCTATAGGATATGGACAATAGTCTTTTTGCCTAGGAAGGACATAGTCCTCAGTCAAGTTTTGGAGAAGATTTGTAGTAGAGCACAGGTTTTGGAAATAGCCTGGAGATCCCCACTCTTCTAACCTTCCTCCATCTGCCTCAAGAGAGGGAGAGTCAGCCTGGATCTTGATAGGGTTCACATGTCCCCTTGTGGAAATGCTATTACCAGGTATCTTCCCAGCCTTCAGCTCTTCACAGCTATCTGAAGAGGTGAGGTGCAAAGTGTGTTTGTCAGAAGGGAAGGGAGACTTTGAAAAGCCATTTACATCCTGAAAGACATCCAGGAGCAACACTGGTGATGTAAAAAGCATTAAATACTGAATTGAAACTGACTGGAAGACAAATTTGGAGACAAATGCATTGATTGATTTGCAGGAGGGTGACTGGAATGAGATGGCCCCATACACTTTCTATCCATAAACCATTTCCAAAGCATCTATAGGTGCCATGAAGTCTGTGCATTGGCTCAGCCATGCCTGCCTTTTGCATGGTAGGATGTCCATAAGACTACAGCACAACTAGCTGTTAAGGAGCTGGGTGGAGGGTGGGTGCACAGCATGGTCAGGATGTTATTGAGCACCCCTTGTTTTGTCAGGGGAATGCAGGGCCATGGTGGGGAAGGCAGAGTGGAGCCGTGAGATTAGTCCATGCTGGGCAGTTCTTGATACTGCTTGGGATCCCTCTGCACCTCCATGCTGTGATGCACAAATTTGTCATGTGGACTGCTTCTGCCTGCCCAAGGTGCTGCTGGCCAAGGACAAGAGAGCTGTGCCACGCACATCTGGCTGTGCCAAGCACATCTGGCTGCTGCAGAAGCAGGACCATGTGCAGGCAGCAGAGCATCTGGCTGTAAACCAAGCACTATTACAGCACTGGGCTACTGCTTCAGAAACCTTGCTGAGGAATATAAGAGCAGCAAAACCACCCAGGGCAGTGGATTTGGGGTCTTTTTATTGGCGTGTCAGCAGGCTGGGATGTGTAGGAGGGAAGCTGCCCATTTCCAGGGATTGTGCAAGCAGGAAGGGCAGCTATTGGAATTCGAAGCCACTTCCTCCACTGTAAATTTGTTCTTGTTGTGTTATCTCTGGCTGGGCAGGGCAGGGTAACATCTTGGCTATCTGATTTTTTGCTACAGTATGTTTAGGTCAGCTTCACTGGTTCCATGATAACATAGGAGAGGCATTCCTGGCCTCACTAGCAAAGAATTTTCAAGAGAAGTACAGGAATCTGTCATCCCCTGATGTATCCCGAGAGCTTTGGAAATAAATAAGTAAGGAAAGGGATAGTGGGTTTAAACACGTGAGAAGTGATGGAAGTAAAAGTAGCTGAGCCATCTGCTTCCTCAGGCCCCAGTTACTGTGCAGAGACGCTCTCGTTTCATGCCTTGGCAAAAGGCTTGGATCAGCTTCCAGTGGACACCCCTAAACTGTCAACCATGCAGGGTTAATCGAGGTCTGAGAGATACAGGAGTGGATCTCACAGAGCTGCTTTCTGGTCGCACATCTGGGTTCTCCTAGAAAACTGGTAGCAGCAGTGCTGTAACTCTACAGATGACCCAAATCTGACTTAAGTGTTGTTTTTAATTGAAATAGTAATAATCATCTGGCTTCTACATCTGCCTGTTGGCTTGTTGGAGTGACAGGAGTCTTCTTACGTATTTTGAAAAGGGCACTGTATCACTAAGAGAAACAGGCTGAAGATTCATGGAGTTGTTGTGGGAGGTAGAGGAGGGGTTGTGGGACGTGGAGGGAAGTGGAGTTCATTTTGGATGACATTTGTCAATATGATTGATGCATGCTGTGTTGCATTTACATACAGATCAGGACACCAACAGGCACCTGCATCCAAGTAAATGCGAGTGAGTCCCTGAGCCCAGCCTGGCCATGGGGAAGCTGCTGCTCAGTGCTACAACAAGGGCTCCTTATCATCACTTAAGGATTCACAGCAGGGGGAGACGAGGGGCCACCTACCACTTAAGAAATTTTCAGTGATGTGGTTTTTTATTATTATTATTTGTTCAGACTATAATTCCATGTTTCCTGAAATAACTACCAAGAATTCATCAGGCAGCTACTGCCTTTAACTGCTTTTTGTGTAACTCTCAAGTGCTTCATTACTCCCCCGGTGCGTTTTCTTTCTCTTCCAGTAAATCTGAGCAGCATCTGTGTGGTGGGGGAGGTGATGTAGTCTTGGGTTGAAAAGGAGAAAAGGTCTGGCTGGCACAGGAAGCTAGTGAGGAGTTCAGGCAGCCCAGCCCTCGGGGTACAGCATCTTTTTGCACGGAGAATTCACAAAGCCACTTCCAGGACCCACAGCTACATCCCTCAAATTCAAAATCCAACTAGTTGCAGCTATTTATGGCTGGGTTGAGGATTTTATTTTTAAACAACACTTGCTTTATGACTTCTTTTTTCTCCTCTTTGGTAGCAGTCTGATAGTGCTTTGATCACACTCCCAAAGGAAATGCCTGTAATTTCCTGTGCAGGTCTTGCCAGGTATTGGGCTCCATCTGATCTCCTGGAAGCTGATGGAAGTTGAGAACACTCTCACCTGGCAGGATCCTTCTTATTAGAAAACCTCAGGGAGCTGAAATTTCACTTGGGTTTTGAACAACTTAACACCAGAACTACAGAGGTTGTCAGGCAATGGCTTCCCACATGATGGATTTCTTACATGCTGACTTCCCACTGTAGGCTTGCATGTGATCCAGCTTTTGCTCAGTGTGTCCTTCTTGAGGACAGGACTGGGCAGGAAATCTGACAGACTGAAGGAAACCTGGCTAAGAGTTAATCATCTTTATTTAATAATAATTGGCAGTGGTTGTTCATGCACCTACGGGTCCTTTGGCTCTTGAAGGTTTGGGACATGGTCATGCCTACTTAAGGGAGAAATTCCTGAAGTTCATTCATTCATTCATTCATGGTCAGCATGACTCAAGAGAGGCAGCTGCCTCCTAGAACGGCATGTCCCTTGTTTCAAGGATTCTCAGTAGCTCATGGTCCAAGGGATTGCCTGCAACATATAAGGCTGAACTATTTTGGTACCTGGCGAGCGTCTCTGGGTGTGTCGTGGTGGTTGTGTGGCTGCAGCCAGCAGTCTGCAAGAGGAACAGAGAGGGAAGTGTTCATATCTTGCAGAGCTTCAGCCCTGGAGGCATTACATGGAGCTTCTAATGCTTGCAAAGTGGCCGGGTAAAAGGGCGTAATAGAGTGAGCTGTGGATAGAGGAAGAGTTACTAATGGCAACTGTAGGAGGTAGTTGGCAATCTCAGTGGCTGGTAGTGTTCCTCGGCTTCAGGTGAGGTTGGTATCTTCAGGTATGCAGAGCGGGGCATACGTGTAGAGCCATCTATGGACCAAAGCAAGCTAATGATAGAAAAATTCCCTTGGCCATGGGCTGATGGAATTGGTCAGCATACATACATATACCTGAGTATACGCTAAATCTTAGCCTATTGCTATAGCAGCCGCATGATCGCTAAAGTTGTCTGGTTTGGAGAGCTGCAGCAGTGGAGGAGGGAGCTGATGGTTCCCACACAGATCCTGCTGCAGCTTTTTCTTGAAGTTTCATAACAGAATAAAGCAATTTGTGTTGCGTGTTGCCATGGAGACCATAAATCACTGTCATGCTGGGTTTCTCTGTCAGGGAGATGGTGTCTTTAATTGCACTAACCTCCCCTGCAAATCCAGGGCTTGGTTCTGAGCTTATTTACCTTCTGTAATGGCTTTGCCTGGGAAGCTCTTCCTACAGGAGAGCAGAGCTGGAACCAGGGATGGAGGGGCTCACACATCAAATACCAAATATCTGGAATTGATTTTATTGTTGTCATATGTGGCCACACCTCTGCTCAGATGAACAGAAATTGTAATGATTTATACAAGCTGAGATCTGTCCCACTTGCATTCAGGGCAAGTTTTGCAACGAGGATGGGGATTAGATACACTACCTACATGTTGTGGTGACCTGTTGGGTCTTGGGAGTCCAGTTGCATAAACTAAGCTGAATTACTTTGTCTTTGCCATTTTTATATTACTTAGCTGTTCCAAGGGGATAACTCAGCCATTCCATTCTATTCACATGTCCAGACAGATAAACAGGGTTTTATGCAGTTTATTCTGCCTCCATAAAAAATGCAGAGGAGGCTTAACTTCAGTGACACTCTTGTGTCAGCGTTTCTCTTTTTTCCTTGCCACCTATCCCAGAAGTAGCCGCATTTCTGACTGTCTCAGCAGTACTGGCTTGTGCTGTCAAGATTTAGATCTTGCCAATATGTATGAAGATGATGGTAATAATCAGCCTCCTTCCAGTGACTTAAGCAGAGCCCTGACAGCATTTGTCAGTGTTGGGTATGGATCCTTCTCTTGGCTCCTTCAAAATAAACAACTATCTAAATTGTAAGATGATTATCATCAGAGCTTATTAGCGTATTACCACATGCTGCTTTGTATTCAGACAATAGATAAAAACATCTGTACTTCATTTTTCTCAGTCAGATCTGCAGCAAACACGCTTATTCTTGCTCCTGTCTGAGGAGGACTGTGTCAGTACTCTTGCCAAAAGCATAAGAAAATCAGCCCAAGTTTTGTGCACTTGCCTGTAGTGACATAATGAGCCGGTGCAGAGGCTCTGTACACCTTTGGAAGTGTTTAATGTTTTCCAGGATGTGACACATGTTGTTTTTAATATTTGATTTATTGGCTCATTTAGATGATAATCTTGTTTAAGACATGAGATGTCTTCTTGCTTGGGTTATCAGGGCAGGTGGAGGTGTAGAGGGATTGAAGTACTTGGCTTTCAGAGGGCTTGCATTACGTACCTGCATGCTATGACCTTGAGACTTGCTATCTCAGTAAAGAAGGAGTGTTACCATGAACAGTAGAAACAGACCTGCAGAAACATCTAAACTTGCTGCCTTTTGACACTCAATAGAAGTTTTCATCTGTTGATGCTAGCATCACCTATAATATGGTGTGTGCACTCAACCAACCAGCCTACAGTTCTTGACTTCTTTTTATTATTATTATTATTATTTATTATTTATTATTATTATTTTTGTTATTCAGTTCTTGCTGTTCTCCCCAGGCTACATAATATTCAGGCTAGTAGCTTAGACATACAGTATGACCAATCTTCTGGAAACAATGCAAAGCAAATGTCCTGATTCAACCCATAAGCATGTTGGGCAAAGTCACAGTTTGTACAATGGGCTAAATATTATCCTAGTACTTTGAGGAGTGTTTCATGGAAGATAAGCTCGAGGCTTCTTGGGAGCAAGTTCTTGGGGCTGGTAGAAAATGTCAATGAAAATGTAACGCTTGTCTGATGAGCAGTAGCTTGTGGTTTTGTGATGAGGTCAAAAATTGTACACAGAGTATGGTTTTCACATCTGCCGCCTGTCCCCCACCGTGTCAGTAACAATCAGTCTTTCATACTGCCCGGCTGAAGCCACTGTTCTGTGTAAAGAAGGATGGAATGAAATCTTGGCCATGGGCAAAGCAACAAATTGTCATCAAATGTGTTGGGAGGGGCAGGGTTTTAGCCAGGGTCTCTGTCCTAAAGAGCCTGTGAGCATCGTCTGACCCGAGCAGGATTACGCTGAAAGAAAACTCGGTCTTCCGAGCAAAAAAGAGAAATGTAGTTGAAATTCATAGGTTTCTATGCAGCCAAGCAGGCTGCTTGTTGATGCATGATCTTGTAAATATGAGAAAGTTGTTTAGTCTCCCAAAAATGGGGGTAATAAACTTTTCCCTGGAAACTGCAATAAGACTGATTGGGAGCTCAGCTGGTGCTTGGGTGCTTTCTCCCCATCCAGCAGCTGTTTCTTGTAGTGGAAATTCTTGCTGTTCTCAAGAATTTATCCAAAGATAGTTTAGATACAAGCAGACTTGATCATGTTTCTTCTTGCTCTGAAAATTTTGGCTTGTCTGAACTTGGACAAGAAGCCTTTGCAGTTCTTAGAAGCCTCAGCGATCTCACTTCTGTGATCACCCTCTTTCTTCCTCTTACAGGGTTTTCTTTTCAGTGGGAAACAGACAGTTCTAATACATTTGGGTCAAGGAGAAATACCCAGTGCGTGATCTTAATTAGCAGTCAAGGCGTTTAACCTGCACACCATGTAATTATGCCTATGTCAAGTTATTCCTGTATTTGCAGAAGTTTCTCAAGTGCAAACTGTACCTTATCATACATAACATGGTGCTGGGGAGGATGGAGGAGAGGTCATTCCCTCATTTAAAAAATGGAGGGCTTTTCTCTTTTGACATTGAGCTGTGACTGTAGGTGGGAATAGTAACTCCCAGAGTTGTGTCCTGCTGATACGAGTTGGGTTATGGTATGGTGATTAGAGGTGAGAAGTAGCAAGAAAGCCTTTTTGTCATGCTTACCTTGTGGACAGAAAAAGCTTACAGTGAATCACTCAAGTTTCATCATCTTAATATTGTCTTTGAGCATTGCTGTGTCTGAAATGGTGCTCTCATGGCATGCCTCAGGTCACCTGCTGACACTGTGTCCTGGTTTGAGTGAGAGCAGAACTAATTTTGTTCAGTGGTTTTACTTTTCAGCTCAGTTCTTCACTTTCTGAAGTTATCAGCCTGTTCTCACCGACAGTGTCTGCTTCTAGTACAGATAACACCCCATGTTTAGAGTTACTACCAAGGATTGGTGTGCAGACCAAGGCCAGTGCTGGATCTTGTGTACCACATTGGGGGGTGCAGAA